>JAVXUO010000925.1:0-192138 GCA_033065855.1 Escallonia rubra
AGAAAACAGAATCGAATCGAACGAGCAATGTAGGCGATTGAATAGCGAGTAACTTCCTTGAACGATGACTAGCTCGAACGCAAATGAACATTGCATAACAAGAGGAATCCAACTCTGTTGTTGTTTCGGTTTGGTTAGGAAGATCATCAGGTCTTCCTACCTGCTACAATGGAATAATAAGAAGCATAGAGGTACTATGAAACTAGATCTTCCTTGGAAGATCACTACATCGAATGCCAACAATACATTACAATACAAGAGGAATTCAACTCTGCTGTTGTTTGGTTAGCAAGATCAACAGATCTTCCTACCTGCAACAATGGAATAATACACAGCATAGATGTACTACGGAAGTACAGAACTAGAAACAAATTCCTTAGCTTCTAAGAAGACGGCAGTAAACAACTGCAACAAGATGGTGCAGCTAGAGATGGTAGAACGGTGCAGGAAACGTGCATGTATCAGTGTGCATCGGAACATTCTCTACTCGGTTGTGGCGAGGGACGGCGAGAGCGAATTGCGCGATTCATCGTAATCTTCCCCCAACGGAGATTGCTCCACCCTGATTTCCTCTACCATCTTAACCACTTGGGCCATGGTAGGCCTCTTTTCAGGCAGTGGCACCACACAAGCCATTCCCACTTGCAGCATTGAAACAAGCTCCTCCTCAATGTTCTTGTACCTCAGAAGTTCTTGATCAAACACTTCGGCCGTCCACTCGTCCCTAACCACAGACCGAACCCATTTGGGCAGATCTACGGCCTGTTCTTCATCTTCGACACGAGGACGAGTTGGCGACGGATACTGCGACGGCATCTTTCCGGTGAGCACTTCCAACAACAGAACCCCGAAGCTGTAAACGTCTGCCTTTTGGGATAGCCTCTTGATTTCAGCTTGTTCTGGTGCCTTGTATCCTCCCAATCTTGCTGTGGCATGAACTGGGTTCAAAAGCAAGGCCAACCCAAAATCAGATATACAAGCTATACCGTTTTTATCCAGGAGTACATTTGAAGATTTAACATTCCCATGAGGAATATTCGAAGCCCCATATTCTTCATGAATACGAGCAAGTCCCCGCGCTGCCCCCAACACCATGCTGATTCTCGTAGTCCAATCGAATGGAATTCTACCCGGACCTCGATTCCCTATGAGCATCACCCAAATCAAGAATCATTCATTAGTACCATACACAATTGATAGCACCATTGATGACACAATTTGTATCCCTATTTAGGATTAAGCATTTTGTAGGCAACATTATGCAATTCTATACCTATAATTTTCAACACTCTACTCAAATTTTGGGACAGACGGAGTAGAACATACCATGGAGAAGTGAATGCAAGCTTCCATTTGGGAGATAATCATAGACAAGCAACTTCTCCTCCCTTGCAAAATAAAAAGCTCTGAGCTTAACAACATTCGGATGCTTAATCTTCCCAATCACATCCATGTACTGCTCAAACTCCTTCCTCCCGCATGGGTTCGCATCCTTCAGCCTCTTCACCGCCACCGTGCAACCGTCATCCAACACCGCCTTATAAACTGTTCCCAAACTCCCTTTCCCGAGCATCTCCGCCGACGCCTTCAACAAATCCTCCAGCTCAAACTGCTGCTTCCTCTCATAAAACACCAGCTTGCTCTTATCAGTGGCATTAGTCCCATCACTATCTCCACCCCCGTTGTCAAACACCTTCTTTTCGCTAGCGTAACTACTCCCACTCTTCCTCCTCTTCCCATTTTCGCTACCTGTCCTAAAATCCGAGTCCCTCGAGTACCTCCCGCACCAATAGGCCACAACAAAAGATATTACCACGAGCAACAATACTGAATTTGCAACGACAATCGCAACTATAGCGCCGGGAGTAAGCCCTTTTCGAGAATTTTGCTTCGTTCTGTCAACAGGTGGTTTTGTGGAAGGTAATGAGCTAGGGTTTGATGGTACAGTCTGAGCAGAAGCAGCTGCCGGAGGGGATTTGCTCAATGAACAAGCCGGAAGCGGGTTCGACCCACATAGCCCTTCATTGCCAGTAAAGCTTACGGGTCCGAATTTTGTTAATAACTTCTCACTCACGTGGCCGTACAGCTCGTTGTTTGACAGATTGAGTTGCCTGAGTAGGGGTAGCGAGTCGACCGAGTCGGGAACCGGGCCGTCGAGCTCATTGTTTTGCAGGCGGAGGGTGAGGAGGCGGTCGAGTTTGGAAATTTCGGTCGGGATGGGGCCGTTTAAATTGTTGTCTGAGAGGTCTAGCCGGAGTAGGCGGGTCAATGAGGCTATCTCCGGCGGTATTTGGCCGGAAAAATCGTTCCCACAGAGATAAACGAGTTTTAAGTTGGCACAGCTTGTCAAGGCGGCGAGGGTGCCGTTGAGGCGGTTGTTACGGAGGTCGAGGAGTCGGAGCTGGGAGAGGGATGACAGGGAGGAGATTGGGCCGCGGAGGCTGAGGGAGGGGAGGGAGAGGGCGGTGACGCGGTCGTTGGTGCACCTCACCCCTTGCCATGCGGCGGAGCACGCTGTGGAGGTGGTGGTGGGGAGGGTCCAGTTGGCAAGGAGGGCGGCGTGGGCGTCGGTCTGAGACCGAAAAAGGGAGAGGGCGGCGCTGTCGGTGGTGGCGGCGGCGGCGGGGAGGGGGAGAGAGTGAGAGGAGGAGGAGGAGGAGAAGGAGAGAGAGGGAGGTGAAGGGGTGAAGCTCCATGGGGAGAGAAGCAGAGGCGGGAAGCTGAGGGGATGGAGTGAGGTTTTAAAAGTAGAAAGATAACGAAAGGTTGAGACTCTCTCTCTCATGTTACTTTGGACGCCCCACATGTTATGTTAATCACCTTTTTGTTTGTTGATATGCACTTATTACCAACTTGTATCATCAGCGACAAAAGGTAAATAATTAAACAAATATTCATAAAAGTGAAAATAGCATTTCTGATTAGGGTGATCGTGTTTTGAATATTTCCAGCTTTGGCAAATTCTTGTATGATTATGTAAGGAAAAACAATAAGGAAACTAAATGGACGATATCACCGCTCCATACTTTTTCGTGTGCTCTCTCCTAACTTGTACCTTCAACAGAGCGTAAGTACATTTTTCTACTAGAGAGGTCCAATTTTATTGTCTAATGTAACAACATGCGTATCTTGAAAATAATAAGTATAATTATGACTTCATACTGATAACAACGGTTATAAAAAAGTCCGCTAAATTATTTTAACGGAAGGCAACAAAGGCTACTATAGCAACTCGAGACAAAACTAATTTTTCATTTGTTATGAGACTATGGGAGTTAAATAAATTAAATCATCCTACAGCATAAGAGCTGAAAAAGAAAAAGATATAAAGAAAAGCAGTAAAGAGAAAGGAAGGGGAAGGGAATTCCTAGTTGCTGTGTGTCTCCGGAGGAGTGAAGAAGGGTTGACTGAGAGGGGCGGGGGGGGAATTATTAAAAGGTGAAATTAGCGTGGAACTGGGCAATGAGCATGAGAGGAGGGTGACTGGTTGTACTAATCATTGCTGTGGTCCACTGTAACGGGAAGATGGAAGTGAGTAAGAAACTGCAACAGGTTCTCAAAGCTCAGCAGGCTGGGGACCTCTTCTCTCTTTCTCTTTCTCTTGGGGTGAAATTGCATAGAGAACTGTGCAACTCTTCGAGGGACACCTGGGATGTTCCCCCCCCCCCCCCCCCCTTTTCCGCTTCATTAATAAGAGAATTGTATTGATGAATAAGATTACTGAATTTTTTTAAGCTAAAAGACATTAAATCACGACATACTCGTGATTCTGTATTTATGATTGTACACATTATAATTGAGTTAAAATAAGGCATATCCTACACGTTAACAAAACTTAAAGTAAAATGTCAAGTCCGAAAGGTTTACATAGGATACCATGTGTATCCAAACCAAAATAATAATAATAAAACACATGTAATATAATTAGAGGAGACAATCAGAACTGCATGAGCCAAAAGTGACTTCAACCACCTACGGAGTTACATCACACAAACAAGAAATCTTCAACACTGCATGATCCACAACCTTCCACTGTCAGTTCCAAACACCGATGCAAATTGCACTAGACAGGGCTAAAGTACCAACTAGCACATATAACAGGGAACTAACAACAATAAAGGTCCTAAGCGCGCGCGCGCACACACACACACACACTCCCCTACCTCCCCCTCCGGCCCCACACACGCATATAAAATCGTCGCTGACAAATACTGAAGAGTGCAAAATAACTAGAAACCTCGTCCATCTAACCACCACCACTGTAAAGGCGACCAATCGTCAGCGAGAATTCCGGCCATCGCCAACTAAGTTAAATCTGGCCCGAAATCGTAGGCCTCTTCTTTTATGCACAAGTACTGCTTAACCCTCCCTGGTAGCATAGATGTAGATCTAGCAAATCTAATAAATCGAATATATCACAAAGATCTACTTCGATCTGCCTAGATCCAAATAAATGAGAGCAGAAACCTGTAGGTCGCCATCCCCGATCGCATGGATTTGAGGGGATGTCGCTTGCCGCCGCGATGCAATCATCAATCCGCCACTTTTGTCGCCAGCCACACATGGTGCACTCCTCTGAAGACACCAACATCCAAAGAAGCATACACATATAATTTTGCTGGAGACCGACCGCCGCCCCACACGCGTGAATGCACAGTCGAGCGGCTAGAAGGGGCAAAGCTGGCCTTTGCAAAGTTTAGAATGGTAGAAAGTAGTGAGAGGGGTTTTTTATTTTTATTTTTATAGAGAAGTTCTTTTTCTCGTTCTGGAAGGATGATCCTATTATTTCATCTATGGAATTTATCTGATTTTTTTATCTAATGATTCCTACTCAAATTCAATATTTTTTGTATATTTACAGAGCTATGAAAATGTCGTGACCTTACATATATCGGTATTCTGGGTATGTATAGCCAAAAGGCTGCTCAAACTTTGTGACTTTTACTTCTGCAAATGTTATTCTCGTATTTACAATAAATAAATAAATTAATAATTACAACTAAAGTTTCAACGTTAATCAGTTAGCTCTGAAAGCCAAAAAAAATACCTTTTCGTTGAAACTGCAGAAAATTCCTAACGGATGACAAGGAATCATTAGCGAGCTAGGGTAGATATGTCAATTCGGGCCGAAAGGAAGATCTAACTTGGTCTCTTGGTCGTGTCAAATCCTTAGAACTAAAGAAGAGGAGTCATGCATTTAATTTTTTCAATAAGAATTGATATTTGAGCTTTGTTTTAATCATTTGGACTTCACTTTTAGCGCTTAAATTTTAATAATGTTGCCCATATAGTCATTCAGTAACAAAAAGAGAGCTCCAGTGATGAAAAACAAATTAAGCTCAAATGTCACTTCCCTTACTTTTTAGGAAATACAAGTGAAGTAATATGACAAGTTAAACTTTTAGGGCCAGTTTGACAAAATTTTTTTGCTCTTTTTTTGCGTTTGGTAATCATTTTTTTTTCAATTTTAAAAACCAGTTTTTAAACTGAAGAGTAAAAAAAAAACTCCAGAAACTGGTTTTTTTTTCTTATACCACCACCACCACCCTCCCACCGCCGGCACCCACCTCAGGCCACCACCGGAGATTGCCGGCAGCCACCTCCGGCCGCCGGCGAACACCTCCGGCCGCCAGAGACTACCGGCAGCCACCTCCGGTGACCACCGCCGGAGACTGTTGGCTGCCATCGCCGGCGACCACCGGCAGCCACCTCCGGCCGCCGGTGACTGCCGGCTGCCACCGCCGGTGACCACCGATAGCCACCTCCGGCCACCGGCGACCACCGCCGCTCAGGCCGCCGGCCACCACCACCACCGCTACACCCCACCACCGCCACCGCAAACCACAAAAAAAAGTCAAAATAAAAAGAGATACCAAACACAAAAAAAAAAAAAACTCAAAAAAAAAAGGGGTTATCAAACACCCACTTGTTTTTATATATAAAAAAATTAAGCTGCTCTTTAAAAACTAAAAACCAATTTTTTTTTTGGTCAAACGAACCCTTAACACTACAATAAATTTCTTATGCATGCTTAGGGCTGTGTACGAACCGAGTTCGAGCCGAATAGAGGTATGTTCAAACTCGTTTGTTTAGTTTCAGGTCATGTTCGTGTTCGTTTAATCTTCAAAATTTTGCTTGAACTCGTTCGCGGTTTGTTTGACAAAACTCGTGTCCGACTCGAATTTGTTCGTTTATTTATACGAGCCGAACTCGAACTTGAAAATTTATGATCTCATTCAAAACAATTATTTTCAAACCAGAACTACACCTTACTTGATCCAATTGTCTAACTGATTTTAGGACTTCCAAGTTTGAACTAATTTATAATATAATTAAGTTATATGACTTTTGGGTTTGGAACATATTATAATTAAGTTATTATCAAGACGAGATGTTCATGAACACATTCATGAATACTTTTGAATGTTCATGCTTGACTCGTTTAATAAACGAGCTCTAATATTTTATTCATGTTCGGTTCGTATATTATACAAACGAACATGAACGAGTTCTTTGGGGAACGAACCACGAGCAGTTCATGAATAACTCGGTTCATTTACAGCCTTATGCATGCTTAACAACCTCAATTCGATAATGGTAGAGACTATTCTCATTACCTAATATCCTAATCATTCTATTTTTATCGATAAAATGTCACCACTTGTACCAAAAAATATTTTTTAGTGCTCCTTCCATAAAAAAAGTTGGTCATATTTTCTTTTTAGACTTTCTTAAAAAAATCTGATCACTTTTCAAATTAAGAAAGATTATGTACATATTTTTCATGTTTATCTTTTTATACCTTTTTTATTCTATTTCTCTCTCCACATTTAATATTTCACCAAACCATTTTCTCTCTCTTGACTCATTTCCTTTCCCCTCCCCCCTCTCTCTCTCTCTCGATAAAATAAGAAATACACAATATATGATTTACATATTTAATATGAAATAATTTTTTTGGGATAGAAGGAATAGCCAAAAAGAAGAGTAGAAACATTAAGAGTGTGTTTAAATAATGTAATTGAACTGGAGATTTTACTTTTATAGAAGATTTTGAAGTACATTGTATAAAATCCCTTGTCTGGATACCGATAAGATGGATTTACCAAATTTTAGGATGGATTTGGAAAGAGAATTTGGTGTGTTAAAATCTCCTCTAGAAATAACTAGTCCAGACTAGTTATTTGTCAAATCTCTTCCACAAAAAGAGTGTCTACTAATTTAGGCAACTTCTTTCATAAAAAAAAGGAGACTCTATATCATTAATTTGTACATTTACACCATCAAATTATTTAGGTTCAAATTTTCAAATATAAATTCACGTATAAAATACTCAATTTACAAAATCTCCCAAACACTAAATTTGCAATGTAAATCAATAAATTTTAAAATAAATAAACTTTAGAGTAAATTGCACCAATGGCCACTGAATTATGACCACTTTTTCACTTAAGTCACCCAACTTTATTTTGTGCCATTTTGGCCACTGGACTCTCAAATCTGTCCGATTTAACCACTCCGTCAACCGGTGTTAAATTTTCTCCGTTAAAGGGTCACGTGCCGCTCACATGACCCTTCAAAGCAGGGGCAAAACCGTCAATCCCCAACAAATCTCTCTTTTTTCTTTCTCTCTCTCTATATATATCTTTCTTCTCTTTCTTTTCCTCTCTGTTATCAGATCTGCCGTCCCCACAATACAAGTTCCACCGTCATCGGCGCCGCTTGTACCGCACTTCACTTCCACCATCATGGAGTTCACTATCGTGGCCCGTCAGTGATGACAAAGCGTCATCGGTGATGACAAAGCGTCATCGGTGATGACAAAGCGTCATCGGTGATGACAAAGCGTCATCGGCGCCGCTCTTCTAGACTTCCACCATTACGCCGTCGGTGATGCCGCCGCTCTTCTTCCGCCAAAGGGGATCGCCTGTGATTGGGGTAACGGCGGTGCCGTTCTTCCTACCATTTTCTTCTTCTTCTTCTTATATTTCGTCTGTTTACATTAATCTCTCTTTGTCCTTTTTCGACCACCATAACAACTGCCATCGACCACCACAACTCCCTTACGATAATGAGTGCCGGACCAACCACTCCTCAACACCGGCAAATGCCCGACTCACCTCCACTATCCACCGCCGTCAAAGCCATTACCGTCCTTTTTCGATCTTTGACCATTTAACCCCCCACCCCCAAACCCTCCGTCCCCGATTGCCACACTACCAACCGCCGGTCCCCACCCCGTCAACAAAATCCACAACAAATTCCCCATCCAGGATTACCACTTTCACTGAGCCTGCCACCATCAACAAAATCCCCAAACAAAAATCCACAAGAAAATCCATCAACAAAATCCTTGAATACCACTTGTTATTTTGCATAAATATCAAGCTATTGTTACTTGGTGGAGCAAACAAAGTATATACAAAGATAGGAACAGAGAGGGAGAGAGAAGATCTGGGTTGGTGTAATGACGGTCGACGGTGGAGGCGACAATACGGGTGTGTGGGTAATTGGATGGTGGTGGCAGCGGCGGTTGGGTTGGTGTAATGGTAGTCGGCGTTAAAAGCTTGGGGTGCTGACGGTCGACGGTGGAGGCGACTATGCCTCATTTTTCACTTATGGGAACGATTTACAAGAAGGGACGAAATTACCCCTGATTTGAATGGTCATGTGCACGGCGCATGACCATGTATCGGAGAGAAATTAACACCGCCAGACATAATGGTGAAATCGGTCAGATTTGATAGTCCAGTGGCCAAAATGGCACAAAATAAAGTTGGATGACTTGAGTGAAAAAGGAGGCATAGTTAAGTGGCCATTGGTGCAATTTACTCTAAATTTTAAAATATAAGGTATTTTGAATTTTTTTATCCAAATACACTCTAAAAGCAGCAAAACAATAGTCAACGGAAGGTTGCACGTACCCTTACTTTAAATTAAGATACCATTGCGTCAAGACAAAGTAGTACCACTTGACCAAATTTGTTTCCAAAGATCGTTCGAAGGCACATCTCAATACCGTATGACAGAGCAAATGGCGTCAATATTTATTATAGGTAAATATAGGTCTGAATTATTGCCTAGCTTAGCATCTTTCTACTTGCATGATTTGAGAAGTTCTCCGGCGGGAGTCTGCTATCAGCCTATCACTTCACGGATTGTGGGATTCCTTGCTTTAATCCCTCTCTTGGAAATAGCAAAAACTCCAGACAAAGGACACACAGTAATCTCTACCAGTGAAAGCCCTTGCAGATGCCAGTACCAATTTAAACATACCTTTAATAATGCTTAAACATGTGTGGTTAAGCACTAGTACAAGCTTTTACTTTTAATCAGTTCCTTTGACTTGTGGGCAATCAGAAGAAACTAGTACAAGGTCACCTTTACCTTTCCCATACAGCAGAGTTTGTCGGCAAAAAGTGAAGAAATGGTTGGAGGGTACACTTGAAGTTGAGAGATTGATGGCGGGATTGACGTTTAAAAAAAATAAAATAAAGAGAACTCACCATATGGTTATTCATCACTTTTTTTTTTTTGTTGGATTATTCATCACTTCATAGTAGCTGTAGTACATTAGTTTTTCCTGGACAAATTAAGTTCACATGTTTATCTTTAGCAAACCGCTTTTTGGAATATATTTAACTTTTGTCATAGCGGAAAAAACAAGCATTGCTTTGAGAGAAACTTTGTCCGTTTCGGCCTTCGCCATCAGTCTAGTCTCTTATTTTTTGGGATATTGGGAGAGGTTTTAACATTTTTGGTCGGTAAAAGTCAATCAAAGGTTTACGGATTGGCTAGTTTGTAAAACATCCCGCACTCGAGTTAGAAACCATGGGATGGAAATCCCACGAGACATTTTT
This sequence comes from Escallonia rubra, assembly GCA_033065855.1. NCBI lineage: Eukaryota > Viridiplantae > Streptophyta > Magnoliopsida > Escalloniales > Escalloniaceae > Escallonia > Escallonia rubra. The sequence continues at coordinate 9,861 of JAVXUO010000925.1, forward strand.
GCTTTATTATGTCTATAAATGAACAAAGTTTGGCTAATCTGTTTGAAACCCATTTGATTTTTAGTTCTTTCTCCGGTTTTGTAAACTAAAGAAAAAAAAAGCGTTTGACACACAATTTTCGTAATTTTTTTCCCTTCAGTTTTGAAAACCAAAATTTAAAAACGGATGTTACTCGGTTCTTTGTCCTTTTTGGTTCTTTGTCGCATGTTAGTCGGTTCTCATTTGGGTATCTCACAAAACTCTATCCTGCAAGACTTGGAAGTGCTATAAAATATCAGACCATATACAGCTCACAAGTAACAACTATTTCTCCTCAATAGAATTTGATATCTCAACAAATTGTGTAGGCAAGAAAAAGTGTGTTTGCCATTTTGCCCTACCTACCACATGAAAACAACTCATCTAATCTTTAAGAAACCCACATAAGATACATTAACCCGCCTAGACAGCACCTATGGGGCAACCCAGTGACATAAAATTGGCCCATTTACTAGATGGCCTGTTTTAACAAGATTATGATAAAAAAAAGCCGCTTAATAGGGACACAGAAAAGTGAATGCAAACGCAGTCGAGATGATCTTTTGCAGCTAGACGTAGGCACCTGTACACCATATCCTCGACCCTGTTTTAGAAAAATGGGAATCCACATGTCGCAGAAAAGGTTAATTTTCAATGCCATGGCTCTACAGTTAAAGAATGGCCCTGACAGGAATATAACCTCTGACGCAATAGCCATATCAATGCCAGAATTGTGTAACTTTGAGATTTGTGAAATTAAATAGGTTCAAATCAAGGTCTTCTACATAGCAGTCAAGATGCATTGCATCAACGGCCACCGCGCCTCAGACAAACACCAAAATTGTAGAGAAAGAGTTAAGGGTCTGTTTGACAACCAAAATCAATTTTTCCTTTAGGGTCCTTTTTCAAAACATCAGTTTTTATTACCACCAACCAACACAATCATGCCGGTGACAATAGCAGTGGCGATGGCGGCGGGGTGACGGTGGTGAGGCAGATCTGCCGATGGCAACGGCGGGACTTTTGTGACAACAATGTAAAAGATCTGTTACGTTGACAACAGTATGGTGGTGACGGTAGGAAGGACAGATCTATGGTGGTGCCGCAGTGGGGTGACAAAGGTGGGGTGGTTGGAGCAGTGGCCGGATGGTGACGGTGGTTGTCTGCTGGTGGAAATGGTGGTGAGGGCTTGGAGGATAAGTAGTGGTAGTGGTGAAATGCTATGACTTTTTTAAAATGTGGAGAGCAAATTACTTCTAATGAAGTTTGATGGTTAGATCTCAAAATAAAAATCAAAACTCAAAACTCCAAAATGGATTTTTTAAAACAGCCTCATTTTAAAAACAAGTTTTCAAAACTGAAGGAAAAACAAAAACAAAAATTATATGTCAAACGAATTTTTTTCTCCGGTCTACAAAAATGAAAAAAAAAGCAGAAAAAAAAACTCTGTCAAACACTACCTTAATTGTCCTCTCAAGTGAACTGTTTATCTCAGCAGTTGGTGACGAGTAATCATGGAGGTGCCCTTGTTTATTGAAAGGATGATACAATTACAGTTTTGGGAGGCACCAAAGATCAGACACTAAAATACTCCCAACAAAAACATGGTAGTAGCCTTTCTCACTTCCTCATAGACAGTCGTTTACAAGATGCAAGTCGTCATGCTGTATCACAGAGAATTGATTGGACCATGGGTTCCAGAACCTCGGACACAGGGAAATGTTAAAAGAGAGAGAGAGAGAGAGAGAGAGAGAGAGAGAGAGAGAGAACAGGGGACCCTTTACAACAATGGCGCCCCAATAGCGTGCTTATCATCTCTTTTAATAACCTAAGGTCCTAAGTCATAACCTCTTTGGTTAATCTTCCTACAATTCAGCTGTCATTGACTCAATTGGAGTAGCGTGCCACAATGGCATACCGTTGGTAAAGTTGGACATTATGTTGGAAAGAGGAGCAATTTAGGTATGCAATTATCACCAGAAAAACAAGGTTTAGAGCTACAAAAAAGCGAAGTACCAAAGAGTCAACTTAACTTGGAAGATATCATCTAGAGTATGATTACATAACTCATGCACTTTCCAGTAATTACAACCACATAATTGGCTTCATTGGGAGCTCTTTGCTAATCGAGGGCTTAACTTCCAATTTAGGGCAGAGGTTCTTGCTCCAAGACGCATTTTAATATAATACAGAACAAAAGCACAATCCAGTGAATGCTGGCACACGCTAGTTTCCGAAGCGCCAAACAGGGCTTTTGGCCATGGGAGGGGGAGAAAGGGAGGACGATGTTCCACCAAGTGGTGACGAAACGTTAGCAGTGTTTGGTTCCATCCTGAAACTCCTAAACATAATACATTAGGGTATATGATTTTGGTATTGAACTGAATGGAGGTACGGTAAAGCCTTACTGCGTTATATCTGCAACACATTCTAGATGGAACTCTGCAACATTGTGAAGTTCAAAAGAATGGCTTGCATGTGGGCAAAACAACCAAAAAATTGGCAAGAAGATACCACCAAACAATGTGCCTCCAGGTCACGTAGCTGTGACTCTGGGGGAAGCTGGCAGGAGGTTCGTTATAAGAGCAGGTTACCTCAACCACCCAATTTTACGGCAGCTGCTGGACCAAGCATACGAAGACTATGGCCAGCAAAAGGATGGTCCTCTGACTATACCTTGCAATGAGTTTCGCCATCAAGACATAATCCATTCCCTCAGAAGTGAAACAAGTACACTTCATCTATCTTCACCATGTGGTAGGAAAAAAAAACTTGGCAGAGTGATTCAAGATAAAGTCTGCGTGCTCGGAAGGAAGAGGCATGCTTATAAACAGCAGCCATGGAGCTACAGCTGCTGAGGTGGCTATTATTTCTCTTCCAGTTTTGTTACTAACTTAGCACTATCAGTACCCCTTGCTTTGGAGCGCAACAGACCCCTAGAAAGTCAGATTATTCTCTCTTTAACTCGAGGTAGCATGTCAAACAGCAGCATCAACTGCACCTTCTTTCTTTTGCAAGATTGATGATGACCTATTCATTCTACTTAAGGAACCATGAAATGTTAAGCGGTGTGAGTGTCTACGATAGGAACTCCTAAAAATTTTCAAGGAAATCCACGGAAAGGCATCAGAAAGCCACCAACACCTGCAGATCAGTGAGGTTTTTTTTCAAAATGCTCAATGTCAAATCTAATGATTTGGCTGCCATAAGAAGGGAAAAAAACAGAAACAAAATTAGAGAGCATGATCATGTTCGTCAAAACAAAGCCCCAACTAATTGATTTTGGAAGGCTGCAAATGACAGGATTACGACTTTTTGCCACCTCCAATCAAACTTGCATCATCCTAAAGGATTACCTCTAACAGATACACAGTTCTATTGATCTATATTTCAAACAGCCGCCAACACCAAAACAAGCTCAAGTTCCAGCGTCCAAATGCCAGGTTCTGCTCAAAAGCACCAACAACAATATCCTATGAGCCACACATACCTCTAAGGATCCTAGTGTAATCTGTATTGCACAAACTCGTAACTTTATTAACATGAAATATCCTCAAAAAGATGCTTGTTATTAGTTTGATTCTTCTTTTCTCATAGCCCGCTTAGTGTTCTAAAAGCTAAGCAACATCAAGGATCCACTGACAATAAACATAACCGAGTACCAGCTCCTTTTTTCATCATTTGAATTAAAATAATTTGCAGCTCTTACAAACAAAGAATCTGGTCAAATGCATCACTTCCACTTTCATTTCTACGAAGATAAACAAGCACCATGTCGAGTAGGCCAATAGACTACAAAATGGTTCCTGCATTATTGACCTTTATCTGGTTCATAGTGAAGATCGCAGAAAGCAAACCATTTCCCCTCACCTACAGCCAATCAAACCCATACGGCCTCTCCACAACAAGAAAAAGATCAATATTAATACCCAGAGCTCATTCACTAACCCTAGCCAAGTCGATTATCCTCTCCATTGTGGTCAAGCTTTAAGCAGCAAACAAATCTAGACACTAAAATTATAATGCTAGATGGGAGAAAGCGAGTAGCCCATTTAAGAAACTTTCCTTTTCAAGAAGAATTTAATGTGCATGGGGCCTCAAACTTTGAGGCCCCATCAACGGGCCAAATAATATCTGTCTATGCCCAGCCCGTGAAAGTTTCGGTGGGTACTCGCTGGACATGAGCTGCCCACGGGTTGTCCATGATTTTATATAAGTTTTTATTTACTTAATTTTAACACATATCAATTATCATCAAAGTCTACTAATTAGTCATGAGTTTTTGTTTATTTAATTTTTAAGCATTTTGTTTACCATCGATGTATACTAATTAATCATGATAATAAAGAAGACTATAGTGAAATCTCAAAATGGATTTAAGTATAAGCATGGAAATGAAGTTTCCGGACAAAACAAAAGAAAAAGAAAAAGACAAGAGTTGCGAAACGATCTTACAAAATCTAGTCTTGTACACTATAATAAGCAGCAAGGGAGAAAAAAAAAGTCTTCAAATGTCTCTAAACGAATATGGTTGGAAGATTTTAAAGAAGAAAGAAGAAAAATTACATATTTTGTACACGTAAAATTTATATACGTGATTCATATAATATAAAAGTTTAATAGGTTGGTTTTTCCACGGGTTGGGAGGGCTTCAAAAAACGTTTGCCCATGCCCACCCCATATTTCTTACAGGTTCAATAATTTGTGTCCGTGTCCACCATAGTCACTATAATACTAAGCCTACTGTCACGGACCGAACTTCCCTAAGTCGAAACCGTGCGGCACTTAGCTAGATCAAGCCCCCGCTTGCTCGGCTAAGTCAGCCTAACCGTAGAGCTGGGCGAAGTTGGAAACAAATATGCAGCGGAACACAAGAAATTGGGGAAAGGATTCCCAATACACTACTTGGAGAAAGCTTGAATACAAAGATGTATTGGATGTGTCTTAGATGCTTTGGCCAAGTGAGGCCTTGGCTTTATATACTACTCCACCTCCTCAACGGACGGTGGAGATACATTCAATCCTACGGATCCTATTATGCTTCTAGAATTCTAGAATACTTTCCTACTCTAGAATATTCACACATGTTACACATTTTACACATGTTCAAAATAGAATAGTGTAGAGAAGTCCGGAACCTTCCGGAGGTCTTGCCTTGTAATCGCCAAGTAAGCGTCCACGAAGCGTCCCGTAAGCGCCTAATGAGCGCCCGCATGGCGTAACCTCTAAAAATCAGCCTCCTTAGCAAACGGTCCGTGACATTCTCCCCCACCTAATTGCGCGACGCCCTCGTCGCAACCTCCTCGTGATAGCGATCCACGAGGTCTTCGAACTGTCCGAGCTTTTCCGCTAACTCCCAAGTCGCTTCATGCTCCGACAATCCCTTCCACTTGACCAAGTAGTGCTGTTTTGGTGGAACACCTCGTCCTTGTTCAAGCCTATCCCCAAGCACGTACTCGGCCTCACGCCTTTGCAAGTCATGCAAAACTTGCGATGTATCTAAGAGTTTAGCCTCCTCGGCTTGACTCTCCCCCTTGACTTGTCGGCACACATGACAAGTCTTGACACACATTTGCACCTCCTTCTTCATTTGAGGCCAAAAGTATGCCGTAGTCACCAAGGCATATGTTCGTCGATGCCCCGGATGCACTATCGACTGAGTATCGTGACTCCCTCGTATGACCATCTTCCTTAGGTCTCTCCACTTCGGCACGTACACTCGTCCATCCTTTGTGTAGAGTAGGTCTCCTTTCACCCGATATCGTTGGGTCTTCCCACTCTTCGCAAGCTGTACCAACTCTTTGGCTAAGGGGTCGCGCTGTAGGCCCTCCTTGATTAGCTTGACGATCTCCCCCTTTGCCTTCGAAGTAGTCGACAACTTTTCCTCCTTTGGTGGCGCCATCCCACATGGTACCACGTTTTGTAGCTTGGCCCCCCGGTCAAGCTTGCCTTGATCGCCCACCTTCCTCCTAGGTGGTTGCCGCTTCTCAAACTCGTGCAGCACAACACGATCTTCAATCTTGAGACTCGCCAAGTAAGTGCCCTCACTCTTCTTGGCTTCCTCCCTTTTAACTTCTTGCACTAGTCGCATACCTGATAGCCGCATAGAAGTCATGGTGCTCGATGTTCCCCCGAACAAAGGCACCACACAAGCCGCGCCTCGCTCCATTATGCACATCGCGTTGTTGTACGGTGACACAAGAGCGTTCACCTGTCGCAAGAAATCAAGGCCTAACACCACCTTGAAATCATCCATCCGCGCGACAGAGAAATTCACGAACCCCTTCCATTTGCCAAGACACATTTCCACCCGTCGAACTGTGCCTTGTAGGGGCTTTGCTTCGGCATTGACGGTTTTTAGCCAACCTCCCCCGTCAACCACATTGAGGCCTAACCGCTCGGCCTCTCCCATCGTGATGAAGTTGTGAGTCGCCCCCGTATCCATTAACACATGAGCGAGCTTCCCATTCAACTTCGCTTCCATGTAGAGCAACCCCTCGCTCTTAGAAGCTTGTCCCTCACCCGTCGGGACTTGCGGCACATTTTTCTTTTGGAGCGCATTGAGGACTTGTATCGAGCCTATGTGCACCGTCTCGCACTCGGCCTTCTCCTTCTCCTTTTCCTCAATCAAGGCAGCCATCTTGCCTTGTCGCGGGCAATCCCTTGCCCAATGCGGTCCTCCGCAAAAGAAGCAATCCTTAAGCTTGCGGCTCGCACGTCTTTCTTGTAGCTTGCCGTGGCCCTCGGTCTTGCTTGTGCTAGCATGCTTGTCCCCTTTGTGCCACGCCTTAGGGCTCTCTCCCCCACCATTGGCGTGGTCGCCTTTCGAAGCTTCATCTTCCCACTTTGGCTTTGAAGATTCACCACCTCGATCGTACTCCGTCAACGACTCCGCCATTGCTATGGCTTCATCGACATCCTTCACGCCCCGGCGTTGAAGTTCCTTCTTGGCCCAACTTTGGAGGCCGTCGACAAAGTTGAATAGAAGATCTTCCTCCGCCATGTTCGGAATATGAAGCATAAGTGTAGTGAACTCCTTCACATATTCGCTTATGCTACGCTTATGCCTCAATTCCTTCATCTTCTTTCTTGCTTCGTAGGCTACATTCTCCGGATAGAACTGCTTTTTGATCTCCCTTTTGAACACCTCCCACGTATCTATGGTGTACAACCCCTTTTCTATCTCGCAATGCTTTCTACGCCACCATAGAGTTGCGGTATCCGTAAGATAGAGAGTCGCAGTTCTTACCTTTGTCTTCTCATCCGTGATGCTAGCACCTTCGAAATATTGCTCCATGTGCCATATGTAGTTGTCGAGCTCCTTGGCATCCCGCTTGCCTCCGAACTCCTTTGGCTTTGGCGTGTCCACCCTTGGACTGGAGGTGGCAACCGCTCCACTCGCGATAGCTCTCTTGCACATCGCCGCGTCTTGCCTTATCTCCTCCACGCCAACCTTCACCACATCGAGTTGTTCTTGCAAACTATTGAACAACTCCGTGAACCTTTCACGTAGCTCATCTTGGGCGCCCACCGCCCTCTTGAGCGACTCGAGCTCTTCTAAGACGTGATCCTCCAACGTCTGTAGATTTTGCTCGACCATTCCCACGTGATCTTTGACATCACCCATAGCAATCTCCAAGCGACCCGTTCGGCCATCCAACGAAGCAAGTGCATCACTAGACTTGCTTTGGCCTCGACCACCCTTCTTCCCACCGGCGGGTGGTAATGGATCTCGCCCACGCTCGACCACGACCACATTCTCTTCGGCCACTCCGGATGCTCCAACGCTAGTATCCTTGCCTGCCATTGTTGTTCCTTGCTTGGCACGACCCGTCGTAACCAAGCTCTGATACCACTTGTCACGGACCGAACTTCCCTAAGTCGAAACCGTGCGGCACTTAGCTAGATCAAGCCCCCGCTTGCTCGGCTAAGTCAGCCTAACCGTAGAGCTGGGCGAAGTTGGAAACAAATATGCAGCGGAACACAAGAGGTTGGGGAAAGGATTCCCAATACACTACTTGGAGAAAGCTTGAATACAAAGATGTATTGGATGTGTCTTAGATGCTTTGGCCAAGTGAGGCCTTGGCTTTATATACTACTCCACCTCCTCAACGGACGGTGGAGATACATTCGATCCTACGGATCCTATTATGCTTCTAGAATTCTAGAATACTTTCCTACTCTAGAATATTCACATGTTACACATTTTACACATGTTCAAAATAGAATAGTGTAGAGAAGTCCGGAACCTTCCGGAAGCCTTGCCTTGTAATCGCCAAGTAAGCGTCCACGAAGCGTCCCGTAAGCGCCTAATGAGCGCCCGCATGGCGTAACCTCTAAAAATCAGCCTCCTTAGCAAACGGTCCGTGACACTACGCCCATATTTCTACGGGCTGGCACGGGTTGCCCAGCCCAAGTTGCACCCCTACCTCAAAGTAAGGTGCATGTCCTGAAGTTGCTTTTTAATCTTGCGCTTAATTGAATATTGATATCTTTCTTCTAGCCTAGGTCCTAAAGATGGCATTCATACGCAAAATTAGGGTTTTATTGTTCAAATAACTAATGCAATACTTCAATCGAAGCTACTGACCTTGTAAAAATACCAGGAAGCTTAAATTTCATAGCGCACACTTGAAAGCTGACCTAAAAAAGCATCACAAAGACACAAACAACAAAACTAGATAAATTTACCAGTTAATCAGTTAACAATTACAACTGCCCTCTTTATTTGCACTTTGTTAGTCTCACAAGCAACCTAATTTATTTACTTTGTCCTCTGGGAATCTCAATATAACACAGCCAAGCGACAAGGAAAGCAACGTCGTAATGCTTTAAAGCTTTACAGGACTTTCTTTTTCCTGAAAGTACCCACTTCTCTAGCAAAAATGAGAAGATCCAAGAATGTTCAGGTCCACGATATTACCCTTCAGTCTTTGAAAACTCTATCTTTGAAATTCTGCAATTCCCTGTCTATTGTGCATTTCTATTTGACATGCTTCCAGTTGAAACTTTATACTACTTCAGAGAATATTATCCTGACATCTGGTTTCAAAACCAGTTGAGGTTAATTGTCAATGTTAATTCATCCTTTGCCTTCTATTCTATCACAAGGTAATAAGCTTACCAAGTCAACAAAGTATCTACTACAAAAGAAAACCACATAACGCCAAGTAAAAAGTTAACTAGCTTCTCTAACCTGTAAAGGGAAAACTGGAATCCCTCACAAGGTAACAGCTTCATCCAATGACCAATTATGATGTCATTACCTAAAATCAGGTCACATATTTATCAGCCATGTAAACACTTTTGTAACAAACATAAGGAAATGATAATATGTAATCCAGCAGATACTTTTCACAAATTTCTATCATCAAATGTAAGAGAAGAAAGATCCTTGGCAAGGCAAGGACTTCCTCAGGAGCATACCCCTAATCAATTTGACTTGGAAGTATGAACTTCAAATCGTGCAACCATTGTGACATGTTTCTGACCATTCTTATTACAGTAACTTTGCATCGAGTGTCATTTCTGGACGAAAATCATTTATCTATGTATCGTGCTCACTCTAAGCCTCGATATACAAGCTAAAACAGGGCAGAGCATAAAGGTAATTGTAATCCTCTGTCATTCCTCGTAGAAGGTTCAGGGCAAAAAGCTGCACATTCTGCAAATTTGCTACCATCAAACGTAGGATTGCTGCTATATCGATTAACACCGCTTTATCGTTGCCAAGATGAATATTTTACTTAACCATATTTGCATAGTATTTCGCCCAATATGATTCAGAAACTTGAGAAACAACTTTGTCACTTATGCACAAACCTTTTACCCACGGAAGTTAATTAATTCTTTCAATCACTGACACCTCAGAATATGTAAAAAGGGAACCCAAATGATATCCTCAAAATGATAGAGAAACCACTCAGTCAGGACATTCTACTCAATAAACTCATTAAGAAACAGTTGTGTTAGGTTTATAAGGAAAAAAAAAAATGATTGAATTGCATTAGAGAGAGACCCTGCTGGGTTTGTACAAAACCCTCTACCACTAGCCCTCCAGCACATGGTGAATTTCACTAAAATTTCTAATGAGCCTGATTACAAAATTGTTCCCAGAACGAAACTGAAAAGAAAACACAAAACAAATATAAGCAAGAGCCCTTGAAAGAACAAAGCCGGAGAAAGGTCCAATCATGTCATAACAAACCAATCCAATTGCTTTAGCAAGAACTCTATACCGTAGAAAGCCACAAATATAGCCTCCACATCCAAGCGATGACGGAAGTTTACCAACACAAAGGACTCCATGTGCAAGTGCCATCGATAGGTCAAAACACAAAGGGCCCCATGTGCAAACGACTCGAAAAGTCCTAAAAAAACAAGGGACCCAACGTGCAACTTTTCTCAAAGGGATAAACACCGTAAAAGGTAAACAAGAGTAAAGACCCCACATGCAACAGTCAGAAACCAAAAGATCACTGCCAAAAAGCACGAAGTCTAACTCGCTGCACCGAAGGACCCCACCTGCAGTTTTCTTCTCAAGAACCAATTATAGGTATCACCCCATAATTCTCCCCCACATGTCGAAAATCATTCAACGTGAAGCACAAACCAAAGCATTAACCGCAAGCAAACCAGAACCAGCCAGCAAGATAACAAATAAACAACAGAGCTCAAATATGTAGCCAAACATACCCTATTAAATGCAAAATCACAGCCAAATATTATTGTTTGTGCACAAGCATAGGAAGACGGACTCAGCACAGCTAAAGTTAAGAAAACCCAAAAAGACTCCCAGCATTCAGGCAACATGACATAGACAATGCCACCTCTTAATCACAAAGCCACAGTGCCACATAACCACCATCTGCCACCATACACAAACTAAATGGTCAAGCCACAGTTAATATCTCTCTTCTTTAAAACAACATTTCTGCTAACACTTGTTTTAACCAACCGACACATGAACAAAAGGAACCAGACACACCACTAGTTCATATGCCATGCAACCTTATTAGTTGAGAAATATTTAAACAGCAATCCACGAAAAAAATCACAGCACGAGGTAATCACACCTGAATGACGTCCAATCTCAAAAGTTATACGTGAGCGAACATCTCGCCGTCACCAAAGGATTCCCACCAAAGGTTTCCCGCAGCTACTTAGCAGTCGCGAACCACAGCCGTCATCCAACAACAGGAAACAGAGAACCAGCCAACCCACCGTCGTCAATCAAACCAACACTGATAAAATCTGTTATTAAAACTGGAAAGCATAACACCTGGGTCATCATCCTCATCAAATCTGCCATGAATCAACCGAAGCTGATCATTTTGGAACTTCCACCACAAACAATCTTGATCACACCGATGAATCAACACATCACAAGCCACAAACCAAAAACCAAATTAATCACCAACCGCTGCAACACAACCCGTAACTACGACATGACACCATCAATGCATGCCGCAAAACAGAATCCATCAGCAGCAACAAATCGGAATACGGCTAACCAAATAAAACCATCATACCAAATTTGAGTTCAGAACATAGTAGTGCCATGAAGAGACAAAAGACAGCAAAAGACAAAAGAGCAGATTACTCAAAAATTAGATCACTACAACGGGGAAAGAGGAAAGCAAAAGATAAACGAGACGAAATTGTAAAGAAAACAATACCTTTGATAATGTATAATCCGTACACAGTAAACTCACTGGGCGGCCAGCATTATGATCTCCGCGGTCTGCTAGGTATCACGGAAGAGCTCAGTTGACTCTCAAAGCCCTAGGATCAGAAACATAGGAATCTCATACCATCTTAAGATTTTTAGAGAAATGCTTGAACTGCATGACAGAGAAAAACCTATGGGCTTATGTATAAATCTAGACTAATATACATTAACATAATGCCCGTATACGAATATGGGTTTTGGCATATTCTCCGTGACAGTCACCACCCAAAAACTAAAATCTTCCAGAATAATCATACTTAAAAGAAGTTAAAACCTTGCTCACCCGTGAACCCAAAGTGGCCAAGTTCAAAAAATATCTAGGCGTATTGACTTCTCACTAAAAGTGAAAGAACGGAAAAAAGCAAGTGCAGGAGAAAACCATAGGAAGAAATGCAATTAATAGTCTACCAAAGATATATCAACTTCGAGCCACATGCAAATACAAGAGATGTTGCTTATTGTTTGGCCTTCCCATTTTTCCCCACGGGAAAACAGCAGAAAAGATGTTTCCAACCACTTAACAAGCAACTTAACAGTAATATAAGTTGGGATGTTGTGGTCGATGATTACAATAAGCAGGACACCAAAGCTTCTAGGAAAGCAGCAATTAAGGGTAATAAATACACCAGTTCTTCGGTAAAGAAAAAGGACCACGAGTTTCACCTTTCATCGCCACCACCCTTTTCTTGCCCACCATCCTTCGTTTTCGTCAACACTTTACTGTAAATGTGGAGATGTAGTAGATTACACACTTTTTCTACAACCCCACTTGACAAGGCATTGAAAGCTTGTTTTGCAGCTACACGACGTGCATCCAAAAGTTTGGTGTTGCTGAAGAGCTCTCTGAGAACTTCTTCAAGCTCAGCATCTCCAGAAACCTGCAGGATACATGCCACTAGGAGATCTCTTAAGAAGAAGATGAGTGAATATTGGGGAGGAGAAAGAAAAATCCAAGATATTGTGATTATTTAAACTTGAAGGTAGTGTTGAGAACTAAGATATTGTGATAGCACTTTAAACCTGAAGGTAGTCTTGAGATACATATTAGGTGGACATATTATATGAAATGTGATCCAGGTAACGCTATGAGAAGCATAGTTGTCAATATCATACGATATGGGATGCTTATCTTACGGTACAATACAACACGAAATGGTATAGTATCGCATGAATCATAAGATGCAAGTCCTGATACGCAATACCTATCTACAATGGACGTTACAAAACAGTAGGTTCACAACTCGTGCTTTTTTCTTTTTCTTTTGGGTTCTTCACTTTCTATTATAGATCTGATAAACTGTATCTTAACACACACAATAAGATACGTTACGATATTATAGAGTTCAAGGTACGCAGAAGTGGGGTTCGATACACTTTGAAAAAGATTAAGCAGGAACTTGATTTGCACTAAACTTGATGCATATAATTGTACATAGGCACCACTCCAATTATAACTGGTCTTGGACAAGCTATGGTAGAGCATTTATCTTCTCAGCTGGGCTTTGTAAACACGCAAAACAACCAAGAGTGAAAAGAAGAGTGGGAACCAATTCCCTTGATATATATATATATATATATATATATCCACATCCACCAGTAGAGAAATAACTATTTCTCCACCGGTGATCTGGCCGTCCACTAGAGGTTGTGGACGGCTCAGATTAGATTCAGGAAAATAGGGGGGGGGGGGGCAAGGCTAACCGCTACTAAGTGTGAATCCAGGAAAATAGCGGTTAGCCGGGGAGTTAGAGATCTCCACCTGTAGATGTGGATTTGCTCCCATATATGTATATGTGGTGTGTGTGTGTGGTGTATGAGAGCTGATTCGTTGACAACTTAATAAAGTTGCCAGCTGTGATCTGACCGCTCAAAGGCTTTATGTAGACGGCCAAGATTTACTTTTTTCCACTCTTTACCAAGTTCGCCACACTATGTGGCGGACGGAACATAAGACTTTTTTGCCCCTGGAGTCTTCCTCTCATGCTGTCTCTCTCTCTCTTTTTCCTCTATCCCCAATTCCTCTTATGCCATCTCTCTCTCTTCCCTGAGGCTCTCTCTCCTCTCCCCCCACCACCTCCCACCAGACCAAGCACCACCACAACCACAATACCTCCACCCAACAGTACTCACTAAGAAACCTGGAGAAGACTACATCGAGACCGATTTCAGATCTGATGAAGAACAAATCACACAATTCAACGAAATTGCTCCTTCTTTTACTTCTATTTTTTCTTCATGTTTCATTATTCTTGTCTCCGTTGTCAAATGGAATAGGGTGGGCTGTAATGGGTTTGAATGCGAAATTGGAGGCGACAGTTTCGATGATGGTGGTTGGGCGCGACGGCTGTTTGACTAGTGGTTGTTAGGGGCACGGACGATTTGGATCTTGGTGGCGGGGTGATGGCAGTTTAATGGGTGTAATGGTGGGTGGGCAATAGGGGTTTGATTCGTTGAGGTTGGGGCAACAATAATTTTAGTGGTGGTGGTCAGGGGCAGCGTCAGTTGGATACTAATGGTTAGGGGTAGCTTGAGTTTGGCCAGTGGTGGTTGATGGTGGCGGCATCGATTTAGATGGTGGTAATCAGTGACGGTGGTGTTGGGTATTGTATTGCACAATTACCTTCTTCTTGTTCAGTATCTAAAACCCAAATTAATATTTGAATCGTATCTTTTGATTTCAATTTGCTTTGGTTTTAATCCATGGAGTTTGTTAAGTGGTTGCTTAGTTAAGGGAGAACAAAGAACATCTTGCTTGTCTGAAAACTGAATAAGGAAGATGAACCAGAAAAACTAAGAACATTTGCTTGTGGGGGCAATAACGTCAAATGGCATGTCCGCTAGATAATCTGGCGAATGACTGAAATTTGCTGAAACATAAGCCATCTTGGCCGTTCAGGGTGCTGAGATGGACGGTTTAAATGTGTTGGCAACTTAATTATGTTGTCAGCATTGTCAACGGATCAGCTAGCTCTCTCTCTCTCTCTGTTTAAATGTGTTGGCAACTTATATATAGGGAGCTGATCCATTATTCGCGCAGGCAACTTAAGGTAAGTTGCGCCATCTTAAGGTAAGTTGTTAGTGCCATCTGGCTGTCCATCCATTGCGGATGGACGGGCTAGATCTGTTTTTTTTTAAGTAAACTTCGTCGTCCGCCACATAATGTCGCGGACGATGAAATTTACAATATTGCCTCCCCTGTTTGCTTGCAAATCCCTCCGACTCATTAAATACCTTCGAGGCATTTTAGTCAAAATCACCATCTACAAGATAATGTAGCGGACGGTTTTTTTTTTTTTTTAAAGTTAGATCTGGTCCTTTCTATCCACCATGGATGGACGGCCAGATCGTGCTGACAACTTATTTAAGTTGCCAGCGAAGGCAAGGGATCACGAGCAAAGAGCCGGAGGGAAGCACGAGGGGGCAAATTGGTAAACTTCACTTTCCGCAACATTTTGCTGTGGACGGTTAAAGTTTGCTAAATATAAATTTAGTCTCGTTCATCACGCTAACAGCGTGGACGATATCGATGGCAACTTAAGCTAAATTGTATTTATATATACACAGATAAACAGACAGGCGCACACACACACACACACACACACATATAAAATGGACGGCTAGATCGTGTGCCACGACCGCCATTTTTTTCACTGTCCGCTACATAATGTAGCGGACGGTAAATTATCATCCGCTACATAATGTAGCGGACGGCCAGATCGCGCTGGCAACTTGCCAGCGCTAGCAATGAATCACGACCCTATATATATATATATATACATGATGCTGATAAAATGACAGCGCAGGCAACTTAAGGTAAGTTAGCAGCGCCATCTGGCCGTCAATCCATTGCGAATGGATGGGCCAGATCTGTTTTTCATTAAATAAACTTTACTGCCCGCAACATAATGTAGCAGATGGTAAAAATTACGACCCTACCCCCCCCCCCCCCCCGGCCTGCGAATCCCACCGACTCACCTTCTGGGCATTTTGATCAAAATCACCATTCGCTACATAATGTAGCAAAGGGCAATTTTTTTTAAAAAAAGATAGATCTAATATATATATATATATACACACGGGAGCTCATCCGTTGATCGCGCGGGCAACTTGAGCTAAGTTGTCTGCGCGATCTGGCCGTCGACACGCGATCTGTGGACGGGCCAGATCTTTTTTTTACGTTTTTTAAGTCCGTTAGCTACATAATGTAGCGGACGGTTTTTTTTATCATATTGCCCCTCTATACTCTGTGTTATATTAATGCATCCTATGTAGCGGATGATACAAATCAGTTTTCTGTCTCTCTCTAGTCTGCCTACATAAGCAATACTGTGCAGGTGTAATACAGAGGCGATTGTGGAGTCGGAGGAGTAGATAAGGCGGCAAGTAGCGAGGTCGAGGGCGTCGCAAGGCAAAGTTGAAAGCGGTGAAGGCGACAGCTATTGCGGTGGGCAGATTTGGCGACGACAAGATCTAGGTTGATTAGATTTGGGTTTGAGTTTGATTTCGACGACAAGATCGCAGATCGACGGCAGCAAACGGCAGCGGCGGCTATGGTGTAACAATTTGACTGTCCCTCAATCTTGAATAGGTTCAATTACATTTTTGATATATAGATCTTGAAATTCAATGATCATAAGTGCGACTGGTTTAAAAAATTGTCAGTCATACCATAAATAAAGTGCACATCCATTCAGAGGAGAGAATGAAGAGAGAAGCAGAAAACTGATTGTGCACATCCATTCAGAGGAGAGAATGAAGAGAGAAGCAGAAAACTGATTGTGCAAATCCATTTAGAGAAGAGGAGATCGAGGAGGAAGAGAGAAGCACAAAACTGATTATGCAGATCCATTTGAGTCATCCGCTACATAATGTAGCGGATGAGTGGATGCATTAATATAACACATAGTACAGAGGGGCAATATGGTGAAAAAACTGTCCGCTACGTTATGTAGCGGACATACTTAAAAAACGTAAAAACAAAAAAAAAAAAAAGATCTGGCCCGTCCACAAATCGCATGTGGACGGCCAAATCGCGCGGGCATCTTAGCCCAAATTGTCCGCACGGTCAACGAACCAGCTCCCTACATACATATATATATATATACAGAGAGAGAGAGAGAGATATATATATATGAAGCTGATCTGTTGCCCGCGTTATCAGCGCCATCTGGTCATCCACCATAGGTCCATAACGAATGGACGGACCAAATCTTTTTTTTAGTAAGCTTTGCCGTCCGCCACATTACGTAACGGATGGTGAAATTTACAATACTGGCCCCCTGTTTGTCTGCGAATCCCTCCGACTCATTAAATACATTCGAGGCATTTTGGTCAAAATCGCCATCCGCTACATAACGTAGCGAACGGTGTTTTTTTTTAAAGAAAGTTAGATCTGATTTGTCCATGTACCATGGATGGACGGCCAGATCGCACTGACAACTTATTTAAGTTGCCAGCGAGGGCAAGGGATCACGTCTCATATATGTATGTGCGACTGATCCACATTTAGCGCTAAGATTTTTGCTATTATTCCGTCCCATCTCAGCTGTCCACATCGCAGAATGGACGGCTGAGATAATCTTTTTTGAAGGATTTTTGCTTAAGCATCCCAAAGAGAGGCTGTTAGCAATTTAACCAAAAGAATTTAAATATCCCAAAAGTGCCACCGGTACTTTCTTCTTTTGTTTGTGGAACACCACACCATGCACCCAAACAACAACATCGTCAACAATGCCAGCTGACATCATCAACACCACCCACTTGTTGGTGCAGTGAATCCCTCTCTCTCTATATATATATATATACATGTATATAGATATGTACATATGTCTATGTGTACGTGGGAGCTGATCCACACCTAGCGATAGTAAAAATTTATTTTTTCCCTGTTGGTCTGAGACCATCCATGTCGCAAAATGGACGGTCCAAAATTTTCTTTTTTTTTTCTCTAAAAAAAGATCACGTCTAACCGCTACTCTTTAAAGCAGTTAGCATATTGATCCAAAATACCCTTTGAAATAAATGTCTAACCATTGTCTAACGCGGTTAGACAAAATCTACTCAATATAAGCACATTGTATTGCCAATAAGTGGTGCATGCTTTACCCTAAAACAAACTAGTTGCCAATGTCCGATTGTAATTGATGGAATTCAACAAAGGAAAATGAAGTACAAGAACAAAGATGAGTTCAATATGCACGATTCTTGGGCGTCGTGGAAATCCTTCTCAAAGAATCCTTTTTTCATGACTATTTCTCTCCTCATTTCCATTGTACACAACAAACCCATTCCTTATCTTGAAAATAAAATCTCACGATCTTATTGGAAACAAAATCTAACAATCTCCATTCTCATCATTCACCAAACCCATTTACATATCAATTCCAAAAAATCAACCAACAAAGATCTTAGTCAAAATTGAAAAACACATATGTGAAGAGTGGTTATTGAAAACATTGTTATAAATCTGGAAAAAAAAAAGGAAACACATTTTCGATTCTTGGGGTTAGATGATAGGGACTAAATGAAGGGTAGATGCGACGGCAGTGGTATGAGCGAAGGGTAGACTTGCAGTGGCGGTGGTATGGGCGATGGGCAGATGCCATGGCGACAGCATGGCAAAGAGCTAATGCAGCGGATTGGGAGAAGGACGGCGACAACTTTGGAGTTGGCAAGCGTTTGTGGGCATGGGCGGCGGGGCGTCATCTATGGTTAGCATAGAGAGAGAGAGAGAGAGAGAGAGAGAGAGAGAGGTGTTAGACAGGTAAGGAAAGATACAGATAAAGAGAGAGGGCATATTTGGAATAATCACTAACCGCCCCATTAAGGGGCGTCAAGCCAAAAATTGTAAAAAAAAGAAAGCATCTGAACCGTCCATCGAGCGACGTGGACGACCGATATGTACTGGACAAATAAGAAAAAATCCAGCGAATAGGGGCTAATTCATACCCAGCAGAATTTTCACTATTTTCCAGCGGATCTCAGCCATGCACATCTCACAATGGATGGTTGAGATGCATTTTTTTTTTTAGTTTTGCCTAACCAGGGTTAACAATTTTAGCATTTATCTCCAATTTGCCCTTCCTCACACAAGTTTGTCTCTTCCTCTGTTTCTAACTCTCTGTCTTGCACATCAACACCACCACCAACCACCGGCATCTCCATCCCAACCGCCCTCTCCTCCTGCCCACCACCATCATCACCGACACAATATCAACCCACTAAGACCACCGCCACTGCCACACCACAACCAATTACTGTTGTACCACAACATACCACAACATTATCACTTGGATTCCGAACCAACACTAAGAAAATGACTCAAGAAGCATAATGCTGCTTCGATCTCTATACACACGATGCTGCTCCAAACCTCCTTCCTCTTTAATCTCTCAGCCACTTTTAGATTCTACCATCATCGGCACCGTTGCCGACATCATCATCACGATGACGCCTGTGAGGTGGCGATGGCGCCCGAAATGCACACAAAAAAATCCCATCAAATCAAACAGTGATTTTAGCGTCGAAAAGAAAGGATCGGCATTACCCAAATAATGGATAATCCATTCGAACACCTACATGGCTTAGGGAGGTGGTGATGGGATTAAGGTGAGTGGCAATGGCGCCGGGAGGTGGCGAACAACGATGAACCAAAAACGTGGCACTCCCGCAGGGTGCAGCTAATTGATGGTGAGGTTAGGGTGGTGTTGCTGGCCGCCGCCACCAGCCGTCAAACCCCTAAAAAATCAACCACCGCTGACTGTCAAACCCAACCTCCACACACGTACCCACCACTACCTTCACCGTCATTGCCACCGCACCACGACCAACTATCGCTGACAACCAATTACCATAGACCACGTATTCAGGTTAGTGCCCTCTGTAATTATCATCCCACGCATTCAGCCACCCCAAGTCCACTCTTATCACCAAAATTTAATAGTTGAAAGCAAAATTTCTAAATCTGCAAATTCTGGAATAGGAAAGGTAAGAGAGAGAGAGAGATTGAATTTCCAGTCCTGAGCATTGGTGTGTTGTCGCTAGCTGACGTTGCCATCACCGCCTTGCTCCGACTTGATGGGGGTCCCATGATTTGCTTGTGATGGTTGGTGGTTGGTTGAGGGCGGTGGTCGCTACTTGGGTTCTGTGATGGTTAATGGTGGGTTGAGGGTGCGGCAGATGATGGTTATGGTGGCGGGGGGTTTGGTTCCCCATCTAGTGCGAGGAGAGAGGAAGAGAAAGAAAGAACTCAAACTAAGGGTATATTGGAAAATTTTTGAAAATATTGCTACCCGCCCTTCTTAGAGGTGGTTAGCCAATTTCTTTTTTAAAAATAGCATCTCAGCAATCTATTGTGCAACATGAACGGTTGAGATGTGCTAATGATATAGTAAAAATCTCAATGGTGGATGTGGATCAGCCGCGATATATGTATTTAAAGATATAGAGATGCCTACATACACACGAACATGTGTATATATATATATATGTGTGTGTGTGTGTATATATATGTGTGTGTGTGTGTATATATATATGGGGAAAGCGAATATAAGGCTAGCCTCACGCAACTTGCGTGAGGCTAGCGACTAAAACGACGTAGTTTTGAATTCGAACCACATAGTATCTCTTTCGGTAGTTTCTCTCTCCCGACCAATTTCTCTCTCTAATCAGACCACACAACAGCCCATCGCCGGCCGTCAGCCACTCTCTCCCTGTCGATTTCTCTCCCTCTCTCTCACATGAGACCGCATAACAGAACCACTGCAAAGATCCATTGCAGGCGCCCACCGCAAACACTGAGCAGCCGTGCACGACTACCTCACCCATCACCGGCAACCTTCCACACCTTGCAACCCTAAGCCCCTACCATCACAGACGACTGCGCCATAAAAAATCGGTTGCTGCGGCAAACCATTCACCACCCGCAACATTGCCGAACCACCATTAAATCACACAAACCAATAACAGCCTCCCTGAA
Organism: Escallonia rubra; assembly: GCA_033065855.1. NCBI lineage: Eukaryota > Viridiplantae > Streptophyta > Magnoliopsida > Escalloniales > Escalloniaceae > Escallonia > Escallonia rubra. The sequence goes on from JAVXUO010000925.1 coordinate 30,587, forward strand.
TTCCAAAATTTTAGAGATGAACACATTAATTTGACTTAAATTTGTTGAATTAGAATATTTGATTCTAATTGTCTATGTATTTCTCAAATTGGCTAGTCTGCGGCAGCGGCGGGTGGTGTCACCGGCGATGGAGGCAGGCCGCAACGAAGGCTGGCGATTGGGTGAGGTGGTAGTGCCCATTTATGTGATGTGGCGGGAGGAGAGAGAGACGTCAGTATTGGGTTTCCGTGTTGTGGCTGCTGTTTGTGATGGTAGCGTGGTGGGTCACCGGCGTTAGAAGCCAACCGGCAGAGATGGCAGTGTGTGTTGGTGGTGTTTTGTCTTGCTAGGGCCTACGACAGTGAGAGAAGAAAAACGGGAAGGGAGAGAGAGAAAACGTAGGAAAAAAATTGGTTATATATGTTTTATCAAAACTACGTCGTTTTAGTCGTTAGCCTCACGCAACTTGCGTGAGGCTAGCCTTATATTCGCTTTCCCCTATATATATATATGTGTGTGTGTGTGTATATATATATATATATATATATGTAGAGAGAGAGAGAGAGAGTTCATACATTTCAAGACATCCCGTGATTGACTTAAACTGCCTTGGAATAATCCATAAGAGAGGCTTTTGGGATGAGGCATCCATTGTTAACCTGATTCCCTTTGCAGCTTAGCCACAAAGAATATTATTTTCTTTCTTTTCTCATTCACCCTTGAAAGAGGCTTAAACCAAGCCCAAACAACACCTTTGCTACCTAAACAAAAGGCTCACTATTAATTGATGGTTCACCTAGGTCCAGGTAACCACCAGCCCGCCTCACTCAGAAATTTACTTGACCAAGCATAAGAAAACATGTCATGGCTTGAGATGAGAAGTAGAAAAAGTATTCTGCTGGATTTAAATCATAGACCAACACCAAACAAAACTATTGTGCTTGGCTCGAATCGTAAAGGACCAACAACATCATAAATACCAATACATTACGTATCAGAAATAGGCAAACTAGGCATGCACAAGTATAGTTAAAACACCATAACTTAGAAAAGACTAGTTAGCATAAATTTGCAACAAGTATTCACCTCTCAGACTCTCCAACTCATACTAAATTGATAGAAGACAAAGCAGAAGATGTATATACACCTGCAGAACTGACAAAGGGTTTAACCGTTGCATTTCCAGTGCCATGTGTGCAAAGTGGCCAAGATGACGACCTGAAAAAAGCCCAACCAAATAAGCGTCTAAATATGTCCATTCAAAACCATGTTACAACACGGATAAAAAGGAAACAGGGGAATCACAAACCAGTCAAAACAGCACAGCCAGCAGCAGCTGCTTCTGATATATTATGGCCAGTTAAACCAGGCAAAAACGAACCCCCAATTACAGCTATTGGAGTTAATCTATAGAAGTAACTAAGTTCCCCTACAAAACATTCAACAGATTTATGAAATAATCTCCCCAATGGTAAGCATATGCATAAATCAGGAACAACGCGTAAACAGTAAGACTTTTCATGACACCTAGGTATAATATGAGCCTAACAAAAGTTGGTCCTGCCATATACAAGAATATCAACAACTCCACCAACTTTTACTTTTTGGTGCTTCAAAACAAGTTTTAAAGGTCCATAACATATACATATTATCGAGTCTAGCGGTCATGATTCAGCTTTTTGGGGGAAAGCGAAGCCCACTTCCAGCAGTGATAACACCGTCCTCAGTCACTTCAGCTGACTCGACCTTTTCTAAGATTATAGGCCGCCTAAGGAAGATGACTAATGGACCAATCCATCTATATATGTATATATAGCTAGGAAGCACGGACACGGACACGGTGTCGGACACCGACACCGACGGGGACACCGGACACCGCAATTTCCAAAAAATTGGATTTTGGACACCGCAGGACACCGCTATTTTTTTAATATTTTTATTATATATATATATATATATATATATATATATATATATATATAATAAATATCAAATACATTCCAGAATCTAAAATAACAAATAATAATGAAAAACTACCAAAACAAGGAATTCAAATACAAATCATACTTAAACGTTAAATCCAACATAGTGCAATGTACATGGTACATAAGTAACATAACATAAGAAATTAAGTCTTACAAAGTCATACGAATAGGAAACAAAGGAAATAACTGAAAGAAATAAGTAATAAGTCGATCAAGTGCTCAATCTACATCGATCGTGTCATCTTCTTCGTCGTCCTCCTCACCTCCATCTACATCAGTATTCTCATCCCTGCATATTTCAGCTTCCATCTCTGGCTCATCAAGCGATAGATTCGCAAACCGAAGCATCCCGACATCTTCAAACCCATCATGATTATCTCCCCCCACATCCCACATTTTGGTCTCCCCTTGGCTATACTTTGGAGTCCTCCTTGACAAAAGACGGAGATTGCTATGAACAAAAACCAAGTCTTCCGCACGTTGGGGTGTCATCTTGTTCCTTCTCACCGAGTGAATAAAAGAATAGGTGCTCCAATTTCTTTCGGCACAAGATGATGAAGAAGGTTGTGCAAGAAGTTTCAAGGCTATGCCTTGGAGGATAGGTGCACTTGCACCGTAAAGAAGCCACCAAGTCTTGGGATCCATACCATAGCGATTAGACATGGAATCAAACTCTCTAAAATCTCCATTAGGCCCAATAAATTCAGCATACTCTAGATTGACCTTGTTGCGGTCCTCCAAGTTTGGAAAGTACCTCCGAAGACATTTCATTCTCTCCTTGTTGATCTCATTGTCCTTGTGTGGAGGAACTCGAGAAGGATCCTCATCAAGCCACTCACGGGTATAATACCTTATGAAAGAAAGTAATGAACATTGAACACATTTAGATATATAACTATAAGTAAGGGGCTACATTAGTAGAAGACTAGAAGCCAAAAAAATCAACTCAAATGTTAACGTAGGAATGGTAGGATGATATTACCTTGGGTTTAGAGAATGTGCCAAGCAGTGAAGTGGAGTATTATTCTTGTTCCAACGATCTACAAGAATATTTTGCACCACATCAAAGAAGGTGGACTCCTCGTCGGGTCTTTTCACTTCATGCTCATATATGGCCTTCTTAACTTTTTCAATCATCGAATCCCACATGTCATAGACTAGGTGAAGACAAGGCCTATCGGTATCACAAATCCTGAGCATGTCATACATGGGAGTAGTGAAAGCAAGTATGTAATCGATGGAATCCCACCATTCATCAGCCAACACCTTCTCCTTAACAAACCTAGCCTTTGCTACATCATCATCCCGATAAAGATTCCAACGATCACTAATTACCATGGCTTGAAGACCACCCTTAATGAGCTTAATCCTCCTAAGCATCACAATAGCAGAAGCAAATCGAGTTTCGGCCACAGAAAGCAACTTCAAATTCACAAACTCATTAAACATTGCCAATCTCATTGCGTGATTCATAATGAAATTCTTAACTTGCCAAGCATCCCCAATGACGTCAGTAATCCAAGCACATTCCATATAAGTAATATCATTATTGTCCGCATTCTTGGCTGCACATATGTTCCTCAATGCTAAGTTAAGAGTATGAACGACACATGGTGTCCAAACAATACTTGGAAATTGTTGCTCAAGAAGTTGCCCAGCAGCCTTACAAACAGGAGCATTGTCCGTGACAACTTGGACCACCTTCTCATGCCCAATCTCCAAAATCACGTCCCTCAACAACCCGGCAATAAAATGTTTGTCCTTATAATCACCCGAACAATCTATTGCTTTCAAAAACATAGGAGCACCATCAGAGACAGCCATGATATTAATGAGTGGCCTCCTTTGCGAGTCACTCCACCCATCACTAACAATACTTACACCCTTCTCAGCCCACATGGCTCGAATCGGTGATAACAACCTATCAACATTCCTTTTTTCCTTTTGCAAAAGAGTGGTCCTCAGCTTATTATAACCCGGTGGAACATAACCTCCAAGCTTATGATTAGCGGCAAAAGTATATGAGTTTTGATAGTGTGGGTTCCTCGCTAAGTTGAATGGCACACCCCCCGTATAGAACATCCTAGCAATTTCATGATCTAATTGCTCACGCTCCTCATTGTTAAAAGCCTCTTCAAGTTTATTTGTCCCCTTTCTTTTTTTTATATTATCTTCCATGTATATTGAAGATGCACCAACATTAGAACCGGATCCACTAGTAGGGGGTAAAGGTACCTGAAAATTAGAAGCATTTTTTACTCTCTCTGCGGCTTCTTCCTCCAATCTTTTGAACTCCAATATGTCCTTCTTTGTCACTTTCGAGCAAGGTTTGATCCCAGCACCGCTTATAGCTAGCAAATGTGCCCTCACCCTTGTATACGACCCTTTCTTCTGCACTTTGCAAAAAGTGCACTCCCAAGGCAAGTTTCCCCCCCCCTTGTGCAGACCTTCCCGTCCTTACTACGAATTTCCACAACGGTTTTAAAGGGTCGTTCATAGTTGCTGTTGATCCACTTACAGCACTAGTAGATTCATCCATTTCTGAAATTAAGTAATAAACTAATAATAAATATACACTAACATATTGCATTAACTACTGAAATTAAGTTGAAATTAAGTTGACAAAATAAGTTGGCAAAATAACTACTGAAATTAATTAAGTTGACTTAATAACTTCCAACATCTGGAAGTGGAAACTGGAAATTAACTGGTTGAGAAAGATGCGCAGCAGAGCATACATGCAAAGGGAGAAATAAAAAAAAGAGTCTCTTGACTCTTTAATGTTGACTCAACAGTCAACAGACTCAACACGGGGAGAAATAAAGAGAGAGAGAGAGGCATGGCAGTCGCCTCACAGACGACTTCGAAGAGAAGGTACCTGTGACCTCCGGCGACGGCGGCGAGGACCTCCGGCGACGATGCAGTGACCTCCGGCGATAGCGACAGCGAGTCGCAGCAGCTGCTTCAGTCTTCGCGAGGGGCGACGGCGACTGGAATCGTTGGCGTCGGCTTCGGAATGGTCGCGAACAGCTCCGGCGACAGCTCCGGCGACAGCTACAAGTCGACAGCTACAAGTCGACAGCTGCTTCAGTCTTCGTAAGGTGAGATTCGCAGATTTTTGGTTTTTCAGATTAGGGATTTAGGGATTTAGGGCTGTTTTCTCTTAAAAAAACCCCCAAATCTTACATTTAATACCGATTGACCCCCGAAATTAGTTTCAAAAATTCCAAATTAGCCCCAAACGTTCGGACACTGCTCATCACCGTGTCCGACACTCCTCGATGCAGTGTCCGACACGGTGTCGGAGAATTAAAAAAAAAAATTAAAAAATTCGGACACCGATTGGCGGTGTCGGACACGTGTCGGGCGGTGTCCGGAGGGTGTCGGGGTGTCCGTGCTTCAGAGATATACAGGGACGTGATCTCTTGCCCTCGCTGGCAACTTAAATAAGTTGTCAGCGCGATCTGACCATCCATCCATGGCGGATGGATGAACCAGATCTAACTTGTTTTAAAATACCACCTACATTATCTAGGGACGGTGATTTTGACCAAAATGCTTCGAAGATATTTAATGAGCCAGAGGGATTCACAGGCAAACCGGATTTCATCGTCCGCTACATAGCAGTGAAGTTTACTTAAAAAATATATAAATATAAATAAATAAATATATATATATATATATATATATATATATATATATATATATATGGCCCGTCCATCCGCAATGAATGGACAGTCAGATGGCGCTGGCAACTTACCTTAAGTTGTCTGCGCGAGTAGCGGATCAGCTCCCACACACACACACACACATATATATATATATATACACGCGTGTGTGTGCATGTGTATATATGTACATATATATGTGTGTGTGTGTTTATATGTGGGAGTTGATGCATTGACAGCGCTGGCAAGACCATCTTGCCAGCACGGATTTGGTCGTCCATCCATCGCGGATGAACCGTCCAAATCCTTTTTTTTCCCTAGCAACTTTAAGTCTGTCTGTCCCATAATACGCCGGAAGAGACTTTTGACGATTTTCCCCTTCGACCCCGATATCAGAACACTATGCCCCGTCCGCTCTGATATAGCGCGGACGACGTGGGGTATATAAACCCCCAAACCCTAATCTTGTCAACCATCCTTCAATTCAACAATAGCAATTTCCTTGTATGCAACTACTTGCCTCTATTCCAGCTCCACTCCCTATATATTCATATATAAACCCATCAAGGACTCTCCTAGATGAAAGGACACTCAAGCCCTTGAGGATCCATATCCAACCTGCGAACAAGGAAATTGCTACTAAAATGAAGGATTATTGGCAAGACTAGGGTTTAAGGGTGTATACACCCCCCGTTGTCCGCCTTATAATGGGACGGATGGGGCATTGTGTTCTGATATCGGGGTCAGAGGGCAAAACCGTCAAAAGTTTCGTTTGGCCCCTTAGGGGACATACTGAGTTAAAAGATATGGACTGTGTGTACATATATATACATATGTACACACACGTGTGTGTATGTGTGTGTGGGAGCTGATGCATTGACAGTGCTGGCAAGACACACACACACATATATATATATACATATATATATATATATGTGTGTGTGTGTGTGTGGGAGCTGATGCATTGACAACGCCGGCAAGACATATATATACATATGTACACACGCGTATGTGTGTGTGTGTGTGTGTGTGTATATATATATATATATATGTGGGAGCTAATGCATTGACAGCGCTGGCAAGACCTCAATCTTGCTAGCACGGATTTGGTCGTCCATCCATCGCGGATGAATCATCCAAATCTTTTTTTTCCCCTAGCAACTTTAAATCTATCTAACCCATAATAGGCCGGACGAGACTTGACGATTTTCCCCTTCGACCCTGATATCTGAACACTGTGCCCCATCCGCCCAGATATAGCGCGGACGACGTGGGGTATATAAACCCCCAAATCCTAATATTTCCAACCATCCTTCAATTCAGTAGCAATTTCCTTGTATGCAGCTACTTGCCTCCATTCCAGCCCCACTCCCTATATAAACCCATTAAGGACTCTCTTAGATGAAAGGACACTCAAGCCCTTGAGTATCCATATCCAACATGCGAACAAGGAAACTGCTGCTAAAATAAAGGATTGTTGGCAAGGCTAGGGTTTAAGGGTGTATACACCCCCCGTTGTCCACCTTATAATGGGACGGATGGGGCACTGTGTTCTGATATCGAGGTCGGAGGGCAAAATCGTCAAAAGTTTCGTCCGGCCCGTTAGGGGACAGACAGACTTAAAATTGTTGAATAAAAAAGATATGGATTGTGTGTGTGTGTGGGAGTTGATGCATTGACAGCGCTGGCAAGACCTCAATCTTGCCAGCACGGATTTGGTCATCCATCCATCTCGGATGAACTGTCCAAATCTTTTTTTTTCCCTAGCAACTTTAAGTCTGTTTGTCCCATAATAGGCCGGACAAGAATTTTGACGATTTTCCCCTTCGACCCCGATATCAGAACACTGTGCCCCATCCGCCCTGATATAGCGCGGACGACGTTGGGTATATAAACCCCCAAACCCTAATCTTGCCAACCATCCTTCAATTCAGTAGCAATTTCCTTGTATGCAGCTACTTGCCTCCATTCTAGCTCCACTCCCTATATATTCATATATAAACCCATCAAGGACTCTCCTAGATGAAAGGACACTCAAGCCCTTGAGGATCCATATCCAACCTGCAAACAAGGAAACTGCTGCTAAAATGAAGGATTGTTGGCAAGACTAGGGTTTAAGGGTGTATACGCCCCCGCTGTCCGCCTTATAATGGGACGGATGGGGCACTGTGTTCTGATATCGGGGTCGGAGAGCAAAACCGTCAAAAGTTTCGTCTGGCCCATTATAGGACAGACATACTTAAAATTGTTGAATAAAAAAGATATGGACTGTCCATCCGCAATGGATGGACGGCCAAAACATGCTGGCAAGATATAAATCTTGATAGCACTATCAATAGATCACCTTCTTATATCTATATATACACATACACAGGGGGGGCTGAAGATCTAGCCATTCACGTGACAAAATGAGAGGTCTAGATCTCTCTTTATTTTGTGCTCATTTCTCGTGTAATCGCCTATGGTACTTGCGGTTAGGAAAATATCCAGAATACCTTGTTTCGACTCTGTGTGTGTGTGCAGATTGATATCAACAAACCCATTGGCCACCACCATCATCTGCACTTAACCACCACGCTCTTGACATGGTGGTGGTTGGTCGATGGCCGTGGTAATTGGTTGGTCATGAGTGGTAGTGGTCGTAAAAAGATGGCTGAGATGGGCTTTGGAGGTGGCGCTGACTGATGGGAGGTTATGGGGATGGAAGAAGTTGGTGATGGCAGATTGGAAGTGACAGTGGTGGGTTGGATTGGTGGCAACGAGGGTGGGAAGGATTCTTGGTGGCGGTTTTGGCAACACAAGGCCACTGAGATTGGTGGCGGTAACTGGTGGGAGCTGACGGGGATGGATGGTTGGTGAGGTTTCAGTTCGTAGTGACAATGGTATATTAGATTGGTGGCCGCGGAGGGGGGTTGGATTGGTGGTGGCGCTTCCGGCAAGAAAAGGCAACTGAGATTGGTGACGGTGACTGATTGGAGGCGATGGGGATGGAAGGTTCGTGATAGCAATTGGTAGTGACAGTGGTAGATCGGATTGGTGGCAGCAATGGTGGGTCCGATTGGTTCGGTCAATGGTTGGTGGTGGGTTTCACGTGCGGTGGACGGTGGTGGTTGCAGTGGTGCTGGGTTGTGGGTGCTCTGATGAGGGTGGTGGCGGCTAGTTGGTTTCAGTGATGGTTGGTGGTGGGTCGAGGTGCAGTAATAGTTGAACCAATGATGAGTAACAGAGGCCGCATGGCTGCTCTGGAACCAGTCAGCTTCGCAGATCATAGGTGATTTGATTTGATTTAATCTACTTGCTTGAAGCTTTCACCAAACTGAAAATATTAACTAAAGAAATGAGGAACTGTAGGGAACTTTAATTGAATGAGTAAGACAGTAGACAGTCTTGTTTTTAGGCAGTTAATACTAAATCTATAAACAATTTGGCGTTTATGTGAAACTACAGAACTACAAGTTGTTAGACAGTTGGAATCAAATCTATAAACATTCTGCCATTTATGTGAAACTACACAAGATTTTCTTCAAACAACATTCTTTTTTGGTAAGCTGGATGAGTCATAAACAAAACAAGTAGACCATACAGATAACTGAAAAACCCAGGGCATAAACCTAAGGGCTCCAAGTAAAAGCCATGCCTGTAAGTCTATAGAGGTAAGCCGTAAGTGAAGGACCAAGAATACAGCTGACTGGCTTAATAAGATTGTATCATCTTATGCCTTGGCTAAATACACTACTTTCATGTGGTGGACTGAATAAATGGGATTCTAACATTCAACTACATAGACGGAACTAGTTGTCACTAGGTTGGCTGGAACCAGATATCCAAATAAAGGAATATAAATTAGATGCAGTCCAAAATAGTATACACAAACCTAATGTGTCCACCACGTATATATTTGTCCCTGGCGTGAGCATGTCATGATGGGATCTCAACTCTACACTCACCCCTTCTTTCTGCAAGTCCTGTATTTAATGCAAATGCATATTAAAATTTCAGACCCTTTTCACGCAGCCACTTAAAATAAATGAGAAAGTAAAAGAAAAGGTCTTTCATGGTAAATAGTAGTAAAACATTACTAGAACTTTATTAGCCCTCAAGGAGTAAAACTTAAAGGTTCATGCAAGAAGTAACGACCAGGTAAAGAGGCAAACAACTGAAATGACCAGACCCGCACTCTCAAAAGGGATATGGCGTAGTATCCTGATCAAGTGTTAGTTTCAACATTGTACATGATTGCATTCTTTGTCAATCAATGAAGAACCAAAAAATGAAAATTCCTCAGTATGATTAATGAATAACAGGAAACTAATTTGGGATATTGAGACCTTCTCGGAACTTCAGGGAATTTCAACACATGTGGGTTTTTTGACAGCTGAGATGAATGAAGTGACCACTTTGAAGTGGAAGGGTAATTACTCATTATAATGTCAGCACAACCTATGTTTGCAGATCTTAAAATGAAGCAATGACGATGCTGATCTTTCCTCTTTGAAAAGTCCAGAGCAACAGAGTTGGCAGCACCAGATAGTCCACCCCAAACTCAAAAATTTAACTGGATACCAGGTTCTATTTTCAAAACATATCATCATATACCTAAAAAAATTAACCCGCAAGGTAAGGGAAAAGACATCAATACAGACACAAACACGAAGAACTCTTAGGAAGTATTGTTCGTAAGTCGAGATTATAGCTTGACTGTTGCATGGATAGAAAAAAGCATCAGAATCATACAAGAGCAATATCCAGTCCAAGCTGCGGATGCCGAGGCACAATAATAGAGACGATGTCAGGATAAGTTTTCTGTAGCACTTTGTGAACACCTAGCATGACTGAATTTCAGAATTATCAGTATCTCAATCAGCATATGGAAAGCAAAGTAGTTATAATCTGCAAGAGAGTTATAGCTAAAACTCTATTTTCCGGTCATAGAAAGTATAAACCTAAAAAGAAATCTAGGTTTACCCCCACATCACCACTCCGAAAAAAGAAAAAATGTCCCACATATCCACACAAGACAGAAAGAGAAAGGGACAATAATAGAAGTTAATTAGCTAAAAGAAGTTACTCAGAAAAATGTAGAAAGAACTTAAACCAGGAATGAGAGAAAAACGTAAAGTCAATAACATTCTGAGATGATGACATAAGTAGAAGCAATGACATGCGGAGGCCAGCAAACCTTTCCATAAAACCGTAAACAAAAGTAGGGCTTTAAAACCAAGCTATTGCTAAGAGCTTTTCTTAACAACAATATTCTCCGAAAAGCCAAGGTCCTCGGTGGCCAAAAGGCCCACTCGGAGACTTAGGATCTTGGTAGGAAATGAAGGTTACTCAAAAGCCGTCCAACAATAGGCGAAAGAGAGATAACTACTTGAGTTCTGGTATGAGTAGGCTCAGAATAGGGATATCCTACGTGGGAAGATGTGCCAACAGCAAATATAACTCATTGCGTGTGCTACCCAGAGTACAGAAGGTTAATGGGCAACTTGACTTCATTTCTTACCCTTTGAACTTTCACTCAATCCCTTTAAAAATGATTCTAGGACGAATTTAAATACCATTAGTGAGCTTCCTAGTTTCTGAAGAACCTCAAGTAGCAATCTAGCGACAAATAGAAACATTTTCACTCTCTCTCTCTCTCTCTCTCTCTCTCTCTCTCTCACACACACACACACACAAACACAAAAGCACAATGTGATCTCAAATTCTTTTCTCTTCCCCCCACAATGTGATCAATTTTTTTTGGTGCACACTAACCATGTTTGACAGTCTGCTAAAGCTACAGAGAAATTTAGCATGCCAAGCCAAATCTAAACAACCTGCTTTTATCTGCAGCCTGATATGATGGATGTCCTAAACTGAAACAACTATAGAATAACTTTAGAGAACGCTATACCAGAAACGCACCTTCTTCTTCACCCTTGTGGATGGAAGAAGCCCGATATGATTTATGTCCTAAACTGAAACAACTATAGAATTACTTTAGAGAACGCTATACCAGAAACACACCTTCTTCTTCACCCTTGTGGATGGAAGAAGCCATCCAAACCTGTCTGTTAGCAAGCTGCATCTGCAGATCTTCCATACTTCTCCAGACTTCGTTAGAATTGCCATTATCTACAGCTGAAAATTGAAAATTACTTTTCAAGATTCACCAATCTCATTGGCTTCAAAGTAAAAGTGCAGTGTACCATCAAACGAAAGTAATCCTGAAACTAATCCTTTTGGTCGTCTACTGGTAATTTGTTTCTAGAAACCATTTATTTAGTTTTACTACGAAAAAGTGGACATACCATATTTTAGGTCACCAGAAAAGTTAATGACCAATGGTGGGGCTTGCAGAAGCTGAAAATGGATTGCCTGCATATTGCACTGGATTTATATATAAAAAATCAGCAATGTCATAATAGATAAAGTGTGTCTGATACACATGGAGGAGTACCTACCAATGGGACAATCAACGAAAACTTTGACAGCATTAAGGAAGTCAGGTGGGAAACTACTGGTATAGACCAATTTCTAAAGGATTTTGCAGACATCCGAGCGTTTAACAGTGCCAGCGCAATCTGAACAGATTTAGATGGTTTGAAAGTGAAGAGATGATTACATAATACAAGGCAGATACGATATCAACAAATACAACTAATCCTGATTTACTGCACCAAGGGAAGTGGAAATGTGGTGAAAGTTGTTATGAGAAGCCATTCAACCGCTTACCTAACCAGAGTAAAGTTCAATGGCCACATGGTTTTCTTAGTTCAACGGTCTGCACATATAAAGATGGCAGTTTATCAATGGAAAAGATAAGACTTACACATTTTCTCGAGGCACCCATAATGAGATTCGGCCATAGTTCACTCTCTATCAGCATGATTGCATTGGGCTTCCAATAGCCGAGGAAACAATCCATAGCAGTAGGTGTATCAAGGGGAGCAAACTGTTCAAGGACAAACTTTATATGCATAAGAGTAAGATACTATTGGTGTTGAGATCAAGCTAAAAAGAACGTGTAACACATTAACATCAGTCAGTTCACCAATGGCATCACTGAGGAGATTGGGAAAGACTTGATGCATGCGGTACAAACAAACAGAAAACGAAACAACATATACATGTATATATACATACGCACACACAAACATGGGAGCTTATCAACTGACAGCCTGGCAACTTAAGCTAAGTTGCCAGCGCGATCTGGTCGTCCATCCATCACGAGTGGACGGGCCAGATCTATTTAAGCGCAAGCAACTTAAGCTAAGTTGCTTGCGCTTGCCGTAGATCAAGTCCCTACAAATATGTATACACAAATATGAAGCTATATATAGATATGTATATACATATATGTGTGTGTATAAACATATACACATAAATACAACTTTGCGATGGAAAAATTGGTGGCGCCGGCGCCACCATTAACGGCCATCCTTTGTGATTTTAGTATGAGATTTCACCGGCACACGAAGGTTGGTGGGGAGGTGATGGGCGACAGTAGGTGTGATGGTGACCGGCGCAGGAAGGTTGGGGCGGTGATGGGCAACGGTGGGTGTGATGGTGGCCGGCGCAGGAAGGTTGGGGGGTGATGGGCGAAGGTGGGTGTGATGGTGGCCGGCGCAGGAAGGCTGGGGCGGTGGGTTGCTAGGGCCTGCGACAAAGAGATGGGGAGGGGAAGAAAACCAGGGGAAGGGGGGGGAGAGAGAGAGAAAGAGGGAAACAAATCAAAACTATGTCGTTTATATATAATATATGCTCGACCGAGATATCCAGCAACAAGAAGGATAGGATTGAATATAAAAACTCCCGAACATTCAAGGGTTGTACGTTTACCAAATTTTATTTTCGTTTTTGTAATGATGATGAAAAAGATGCATTTTCGTGTATTTTTATATTTTTTCAGTTTCGTTTTGGATAAAAAAATCCAAACAGTAGCGAAAATTTTCACATTTTTCCGCTTCTTGTATTCTCTGTGTCAGAGAATACCATCCCTGTCTCCAGATTTCACAATTTTCTCTGCCACCTGCATCCTCTCTCTCTCTCTCTCTCACGATTTTCTCTGCCGCCTAGGAAGGCCGCCCCGCAGAAGCCAAATCCCTTTAACGGAGGGTCCTAAAAAAAAGGAGGAATGTCCCCGCAGGAAAACAAAGCGCAGGCGTCGCCCCAGAGGACGCCAAACGGCGAGGAGAAGAAGGAGAAGAGGGGACGTTTGCGATCGCGCTCCTGCGCGAGGAGATTGAGGAGGACGTGTTTGCGATGACCGGAGCGAGGCCGTCGAGGACGGGTTTGCAGAGAACAAAATAGGGTATCTGGTAGAAGGGGGTAAACTTGGGGAACAAGATAATTTATGGAATATGAAGAGGTAGAGAGGGAGAGAGATTGAAATTCCGGCTGGGTTGTGTGCAAAATGGAGTTTCGTAGCTGGTTCGGTTTGTACTGCGAAATAAAAACGAGAGAGAATTGAGTAACGTTTAAGTCGTGGAGTTGAAGGGTCAGATAAGGATAAACCACACCGATATATGTGGTGGGTGATCCTTTTTGCTTTGGTGGTTGTGGTGATTTTGCAGAAGGGGAAGGGGAAAGGGAAAGGGAAATGGGGACACAGATGTGGGAACAAGGAAGGGGGAGGGGAAAGGGAACTCGTGAAGGGGAAATGGAAGGGGAAGGAGGACACACAGATATGGGCCCACGGAAGAAATAGTGTAGAAAATGCTAAAAAAATACAAGAATGTATCCAAAAAAGTTGGTAAAAATGGAAATGAAAATGGTAAACGTACAAAAAAAACTGAAAAAAGTAGATACGGAAAAAACTAAAAGTACACGATCCAATTTTAGAACTGAATACTAAAATCTAGAAAACAAAAACAGAATACAAAACGCGAAAACAAATTGCGTAAACGTACAGCCCCTCAGGGATCTCAGATGAGTTGATCTCAATGGTGAGCCATTATTTTAAGATCGTAATCCGATAGAAGAAAGATCATGTAACGACACATATAACTACACAGGCACACAAGTGTGCAGACAAATCTAAGAGAATCCCTATATTTACCGATATGGACTTCCTACCACAGAAAAGGTCTCTTTGAGGATATCTGTGAAGCTTTTAAGGTTGAGGCTTAATCTGACCTTACTTTAGGGGTTAGTTTCTGATTCCTGAGGAAGCTAGGTCAGCCTCCAGATTCTTTTTCTTCCTTTCTTTTTATACTTCTGCTATGCGCGATATTGTTAACCACCTGTTTTGACCCCAAAACTCTACTTTATAAGCACAATCCTTGGTACCATGAAGATCTTTTACCGAGAATCCACTATCCAAATTGAGTATAAATATTTGGATTACTGCTCAGGGTAAATGATAGCCTCCTCAGTCCCATGACTCTATGATATTAGCCCCTAATCAACCTAGCCCCTTCCCTACCGTTGGGCCTTTCAACTTAAACCCAAAACCCTCAATTAGCCTGCAATATGGAGTTCTGCACACTTCATATTATACAACAAAAACTTTCAGGTTTCAAAATGGATCCAAACTGAATCATCTTCCAACCCCATTGCCTAGAACTCTTCTTCGACTTCACAGAAGGTAACCCCACAGCTTTTCACAGATAAAGCAACCACAAAATCAATTCTAGGTGGCAGAATACCTCTAATATGTACCTTCCTGCTCAGTAAAACTGAAAAAAAGCAGTTTCTAACCTACTCATTCAAGCTTTACATATAGCATATCAAATGGGGAATTAGTGATTTATCCAGTGATGTCAATCTCTGAGTTCAACTCTAGCTGACCATGATAGCATCATAAAAGAGTTAGAACCTCGTGTTCGCTCTAAATAACATGCACTAGTATTCTCTAAGTTATATAACTACTAGAGTAAACTGAAAGAGAGAAAGGATTGAATAAGATGTTCTCACACAAAGGAAAAAGAATGACAAATCAGTATCCCTCAACTCTTAGCAGAATTGATATCTGACAGTCGATCAAGAAAACTAATCAGCCATTATAACTTGACTAAATATTTAAGTTATCAAGGAGTAGGATAAAACATGGAACAAGATAAGCTCAAAGCATTACACTATGTAAGGAGATACATGATCACGTACCTGATATATGACACCATTTGGAAGCAGATTCTTTAATACTTCACTGCCAGAAAAAATTGAGGAAAGGTTATATAGGTCAACAAACGCTGATTTTAAGAAAAGGTTATGTAGGTCAACATGTGTTCTCTTTCTTTTCCTAATGAAGTCTAGATCCCTGAGAATTCAAGCAATGTGACATTGTTCATGCTTCCACAAAGCAATATAAAAAGTACATGCAACTTGTAATGCTTGCGGACGTTCTATTAGTTTTACGAGCTTGGCATAAGAAAAAAACCAGACAGCGGTCAAAATATGACCTCAAGGTAACTAAAAGGTGCTCTAAGCAGGGTGCCGAATTGCAGGAGAGCAACCAAATAGAGAACGGTACATTAGTATGGCAGATAAATGTGAAAAGGCTATGTCTCAATTCTCGACCTAACAGAGCACCAAAGAAAAACTATCTGTGCTCCTGGTGGATAGTTGATCACTTGGAAGAACGAAAACAGCACAGCATGTGCCAAGGCTTATGCTGAAATGGATTCACGGAAAAGAGCAAAATCAACATATCATTTCTATTAACCTTCATATCATTTCTTTCTACCTAGAATATCGATATTTGATTCTATTAAACTTCATATCATCTCTTTCTACCTAGATTATCATTGTAAAAAAAAGTACGTCTTGCAATCAGCCCTCAGCTCAATTGGTCCCCTAAGGCAGGACTTGTGGACCTTCACTTTCACAATAAAACATTCCCTATATATTCCAAATTACATAAAACGGAATAAAACACTATAAGATCCATAAGGTCCAACACCTAGCTCCATCATCCTTCTTGGGATCTTTCTCCTTAAAATTATGTTAGTTGTGTACGAAATACAAATTTCAATAATACCTCAGTAATAGACCCCTCGACCTTGTCCCCCCAGAGCAGGACCACCACTTCCTCAGCAATATACAACTAAGTTATCAGTTTGAAACATGACCTTCCGTATCTATTGAAAAAAAAAATCATGTTGTACTAGGTTCAATCAGAGGCAATTACCAAGAAATTGCCTCGTAAAAATATGAGAGACCCACCATACTAGCATACATCAAAATAATGCATGATCAGAACTAATGAATAAAATCCCACATTACCACACTGTGTCCTTATATCAATTATCTTTCCTTCCTCTTTAAATCCTAGCCTTTGTATTTTCTGGAACATGGATTTTATTCCTTCCATGTGTCGATCACGGTGACTACAATTCGCATCAATTTATTAATGAAGCTTCTTTCTAAAAGCAGGACCACATGTAGATTTTTACCTACACTTGGATACCTATACAAATGATAAAATACCTTATATTTTTTAAGCTATGCCATTATATTAGAATGGGTGTCGCCTTCATTTACATGCCACCTGTAGCACTAATTATATATGATAAAATTTCAATCAGGTGTCATTATGTCATCAGAAAATTGCTCTCAAGGACGTAATAACCAACCTGAAATATAGAAACAAAAACAAAAGAAGCTGATTAATCTTACAATGCCGATAGAGTCGTGGTAGTCATTAAAACATTCACATCGGGCCGCCGCTGTATACAGCCTTTGATCACAGGAATAGCAGCCATTCCTTCACCTATTTCAATATTAATGATATTTGTCAACATATAACCAGCAATGCTCTTGTTTAACAACTTATAAACTGCAAGATAAAGAAACTAAATCACAGTACACGTAACTCCTCCGTCCTTTCATATTTTGTTCGTCTTCGACTTTTTTCATATTTCTAAAAATTTTAGAACATCGAATAGAACAGCTGTAAATTACTCCCCCAGTTCATAATATTTGCCTTCTTCAACTTTTCGAAAATTTTTAGGGTATAATTTGAACACATAAATACTGAATCGAACTCAAAATAAAATAAAAATACCGAATAAGTATCGTATGAGCAATGAGCAAATTTGTTCAGAATGAATGTGCATTACGAAACCGAGGGAGTATCGTTTGACAAAGTCAAACCTGAGCCACAACAAGGAGTAAATTCAAAGTTTGCGCGTTCAAACTGTATCATAGGAACTCGCAGAAAAGCAAACGGGGAAAAGAATTGCGAAATTGCAGGGAGTATGTCTTTAGAATAAATTGGGGACCTAAAGAGACGGCGTGGAACCAGAAGAGGGGGCCGGGGGGGCGGGGGAGGGAAGGGTGGCCGAGGCGCTCCCGCCAGCGGAGGGGGTGCTCGAGGCCTCGGAGCTTGCGCCACCGCAGATGGAGGTGCAACAGCGGCGTTAGGCCGTAGCTGAGGGCTCTGTAGATCGTGTATATGAGCTCGCCTTTCTCCCTCGCCATTTTCGAATTTTCGATTAAGCATCTGCTCTGAGTTCAGTGTTGGGAGTAAAATTCGATGCGTAATGGGTCGGGTTTTTAACAGCCTGATGGCTGATGAGACGTTGTTCCGGGTCGATTTCTAAATCTAATTTTTAAGGTATACAGTAAAGTCGTCGTAATTGAGAAATATTAAGGCCGATAAGTTTTTTATTTTTGTAATGATGGTGAAAAAATTCTTTTATTTATCATTTTCAGTTTTATTTTGAATATATTTATCCAAACAGTGTCAAAAAATTAAAAACATCTCGAAGGTATTTTTATCTTGAGATGTTTTCAGCTTTTTCGAACTAAATTTTTTTCAATATAAAAAATCAACAGGGAAAAAATTATTATTCAAACACAGTCAAAGTAATATTCAATCTCTCTCTTTGTACTAGCATCATCATCGCACCACCACAAAAGCACCCACACTACAGCCACCATTGCTACGCTAAACACCTCAAATCTATCTCCTCCAGTCATGTAGTTGCCACACAGCCACCATAAAAATCACCAATATGTCAGATCGGATTTTCATAACAATATAGCGACACAGTTGCCACTCCACCACAAAGCCAACATCGTAACACGATCTGTCTCCAATAAATGCACGATTTCGTCTAACTATTGTAACACTCAGATTTGGAGGCCACCATAGATCGATATTGTAGCACCCAAGATGAATTCTTCACCCTCGAATCGTCTAACAAAGGACAAGCTTTGCTTGTGGCTGATATTGTGGTTTTGTTTACCATAACACCCACCACTGTATAGGAGGAAATTGACGATGGTGGTGGTGAATATTTGGGATTTGGGGCGGCTATATGTGGGATATCTCCATGGGAAAGGGAAGAAGAATGGGGTCGTGTGGGCCATGTACCTGACAAATTGAGGGAATTTAAGGGCATTATGGTACATGTCACATATAAATCGTAAAGGATGTCCAGGGAAACATCAAATAAAGTGGTTACAAAATGAAAATGAAATTGTACTAGTATAAAAAATGTAAATTTTGATTAAAATGATAAAAATATACCAACATATTTCCTATCTGGAGTCACTCGATACAAAAATGATGAAAGTGGAAACACAAAACGAAAAATGAAAACACAAAACGAGAATTTTTTTCTTCCCTAGTTGAGATGCCTATTATTTTGCTATTTAAAAATTTTAAATCAAACAAATTCCATATTTCTATATCTTCCATGTCAACATGTCCACTTAAAATTTTATCATAGATTAGCAATTCCGCCAATTCTTAAGATTTTGCAGAAACTCTCCCTTCCACTTTTAGTTTTAAATGTATATATCTTCCTTAATTCTTGAATATTTTTTATATTGCAAAGAAGCCCAATATTTTTCAACAGTTGAACAAATCTTATTTTCCTCCTTTTATTTGAATATAAGTCATATATATATATATATATATATATATATATATATATATATATATATATACACACACACACACACACACACGTCAATAGATCGTTATTATTATTTCTTTGTTATTTTATATTTCACTTCTTTATTTGTTGCTAAAAGACTAAAATCATTACTAAAGTTTATTTCTAACAACAAAAAGTGGTAGAAATCTCATAACAAATGTAAAAATGACATTATTAGTATTATTATATTATTATTATTATCACTATCGATTTTGTTAATAATGTTAGACAATAAATATAGACTTCTTCGATGAGTATTTTAGCAATTGTTGTTCCCGTCTACTATGATGGGGTCAAAACTAGTTGTACAAGTACTTTTGGTCAGTATTATTTTTGAATGTCTTTGTAGAACCTCAAGGAATGAGAAATGGCAGAAGCCTTGAGGAATAATTACAAGCTCGCTGGTTCTAATTTTCATACTAATTGGCCATGAATTGCAATTCCTTTTATATAAAAAAAAAGGATTGGTTTTGTTAAAAGAAAAAAAAAACCTTGAATGCAACCATGTTACATCTACTCCTTGACCCTCATTGATCGAAACCTTTCATCTTGTTAGATCTAATCAGTCTGTTAAATCACGTCATATATATCACTATTACATTTAAGATTTTCTTGATTTTGTAAGTGGTCCTTTCATTGTCACGTTGGATGGCTAAATTGGTCTTAGGAAACTCAAAAAGTAAGTCACTAATTGCTAATCACTGATGTCGTAATATGGGTGGAAGCACCTAATTAATAATGGAAGTAAACAGGAAGGACGAACCGAAACAGGTTAGATGAAGGACCTTTTTAACGTTAATATAATATTATCTTTAAACCTAAAGGATCAAAGCTTTAGTTCATCATTTGATTTGTTGGTAATTTTCAAGTGAGTACGAGTTCGCAAAATCGGGAACCTGCAAATGATTCTATCTTTCGAGTATTGAAATTGCGAGAGGCTGAATTTAGAAACCGTATTAGATACTTAATTATCACAATTTCAATCCAATGATTCGGTATATTTCAATAGAAAAGAATTCAAAATAGGTTTACGTATTCATTCAGTTGACTCTCTTATAACTAGTAATAACTTGCGAGATTCAATGTTTACTAATTTTTTAGAAGAATTAAGTGCTAGATTACCCATAAATTGTTAGTTGTTGGAGACATTCACCATATCCCTCACATGAAAGGGCAACATATGCGTTCTTGATACCCTTATTCTCGAGATGTCGCAGCTATAACTTAGTTTTAAATCCTTTTGATTTATATATATCACACTTTTTCTGATAACGGGCTTTGGTTTGGAAGATTGAGATGCGCACGTGCCCACAGACACATATATGTATACACATATATAGGATTTTTTTATAATATTGTAAGTTTTTTTTTTTTTTTGTGGTTGTTTTTCTGGAATGATTAAAGTATGAGAGATCATTAAGCATACCCTATGTTAAGTTTTTTCAGATAGTCACAATAACATAATACCTATACTTTTACCATATGAATCAAAGAGCAGATGTTGTAAAGCTATTGAGAATCAACAAACCATTTAAAGCTAGTGCGGTAGTGCCGCTATTTCAACCTTAGTAGTATCCTCTTTTTCGTTTGCTCACAATGCGGTGAGCTAGCATAATACTTATGTGACCTTATCACGTACATTCTACACTTGATACTGCTTATTTTCAATAGAAAAGTCGCTTGCATCTAAATCCAAAGACCAAAAAAAAATTGGCATGTCACAGAGTAGTGCAACAAAAAATTGCTTTCTAAATGCATAGATAATTTGGTCTTTACAAGATAATTTTTTGTTTTTTGTGCAATCCATTAGTAGCTATAGTTCTGAATGCAGCCGATTAGTGCTAGATTGTATCCTTATACCCAAAATATGCATCAATAATAATGTCTTATTGTGGTTTATAATAGTACGTAGCCGTGGCAAAGTAGAGAGTATAATCATTGCAAAAATATTGTCCTCCATATTCTAAATAATAATGAGTCACATGACAAAAGATAAGTTACAAGAATAAATTAATTAATTCACACGTCTAGTCAATGCTGACATAGCATGGGTTCGGACGTGCTTTAGCGATCTCTTTTTCGAATACGTACAAATTGTTCCATAGAAGAGAAAGTTACAGACTTTTGGTCTCTATAAAATAATCAAGCATGGTGTGTTTTATATGGAGAAAAGTACAAAATAATTCCATAGAAGATAAGTTAATCATTTCATGACTATTTGAAACAAATTTTTCGTGTTTTTGTCTCTTTAATTTGCATAACCAAACAATGGCTAGGGTTGGATGTGTCCTTCTTACAACTCGATCAAATTTATAAATTTGAATACAAAATATAAATGTTTTGCTTGAGACAAGAGGTACAGAGTATGTATCAAAGAGACTAAACAAGCGTGTCTCATACAACAAACACTCTTAACATCCAAATTCAAGTAGTATAGAAGATTATAAGAAGAGAACTCTAGGATCCAAAGTCCATGCAAATCTAAGGGTCTGTTTAAAATCACTTATAATTTTAGTTTTTAGTTTCTAAAAAAATAAAAATAAAAACCAGTTTAGTTTATATTTTTTACAAAAACAAATTGGTATTTGATTACACAGTTTTTATTTTGAGTTTTTTTTCTTTTGAGCGTTTTATTATCCAATTTTTATTTTGAGTTTTTTCTTAGGTGGCGGTTGGGGTGGCGTGTGGCGGTGATGGCAGCGGCGGCGGTGGCAGTAATGGTGGTGGTCTCAAAACAAAAATCAAAACTGAAAATCCAAAACTCCAAAATGAGAGTTTTAAAAAACGGCCGTGTTTTAAAATTGGTTTTCAAAACTGAAGAAAAAAATCGAAAACTGTGTGTCAAATGCATTTTTTTTTCTGAAAAACCGGAAACTTAAGTGATTTCAAACGCTACCTAAGTTATCAACTTATGGAAGTCGAGTAGCACATGTTAACCTCCAGATGAGAAAACTAAATTTAGAAAATGACACCTCCAAATGATGAACCCCTGAACACAACCACTTTTATCCATTCTTTCCTTTCTTGACAGAAAGACTTGTGAAAAGCAATCCTAAGGTAGCATTTGACAACATTTTTTTTTTCCAATTTTATAAACTGAAGAAAAAAATCCGTCTAACAGACAATTTTCATTTTTTTCCCCTTCAGATTTGACAACCAGTTTTTAAAATAGGGCTATTTTTTAAAACGCCATTTTAGAGTTTTGGGTTTTGTTTTGAGATCCAACCTTCAAATTTTGTTAGAAGCAAAACAATGAATTTCACTTTAAGAAAACCTCCTCACAAACAGAGCTCCACCACCACCACCAGACACTTATTTCCATCGACCAAATCTGCCCCATCGTCACTCTATCGTCGTCCTAACTCACGAATCTGCCCCTAGCACCATCGTCATCCTATCGCCGTTTACGACCACGGGTTTGCCACGCCACTGCCACCCACAGATCTGCCCCAGCATTGCCACCCTACCGTCATCGCCCCATGAATCTGGCCCCTATCGCTAACCCACGCCTTTGACAACCATGGGTCTGCCACACCATCGCCATACTCTCCACTGCCACCTACAGATCTACCCCAGCACCGCCACCTTACAGTCATCGCCACCCATGGATATGCCCCCCATCGCCAACCCACGCCTTCAACAACCACGGATCTACCACACCAGGCCACACTCTCGCCACTGACACCCACAGATCTGCCCTAGCACTGCCACCCTACCGTCATCGCCACCTACGAATCTGGCCCCTTGTCGCCAACCCACGCCTTCGATAATGAATCAAACCTTAACCCACCATCTCCACCCCACTGCCATGAACAATCAATGGGACCTCAAGCAATGCCGCTGCCTCAACACCGTCACACAACCCACAATTTGTTCTACCATTACCACCCCACCACCATCGCATTTGATTATGGTGGTGGTGATGCGAACTGGATGGTGCTGGTGCCACCCATTGATGGTGGTGTTTCAGGGAGTTCTAGGAATCTGTTGGAGAAAAATGGTTGGTGGAAAAATTAAGAAAAAAAAAATTGTAAAAAAAAAACTCAAAAAAAGAAAAAAAAAACTGACTAATCAAACGCTCATTTGCTTTTATAAAAAAACAAAAACTAAACTGGTTTTGGTTTTTGTTTTTTTAAAAACTGAAAATCAAAACTGTAAGTGATTTCAAACAGACCCTAAGTTTCAGGATTCCACAATTCTAGTGATGCTCCACCCTAAAAGCTCGCTCCCGAATCTTGTACCTGCTCACACTCCTATCCAGAAACCTATTATACTACTCATGCTCCCACTGCAAAACCTCACACCCCCTCCCACTCCCACCGACGCATCATGCAACTAAGAGGAAATCTAATTGAGTTTGAACCTCTGATTATCAAACAAATTACCCTTGTACGACACCATTCTTCAAAGAGAATAGAATACCAATAATTTACTCATAGTTGAAAAGAAAAGTTAAGCAGTGTAGCAACTAAAATATGCTTTTGTGTTTACCGCGTTTTATAATAGCAATGTGATGAAACTTTATATTTTTACCAAGAGGATCTGGAAGACTTTTTGAATAAGATGTTGTCATATTTTTTAGTTCATCGATCCAAACACATCAAAAGGTTTTTTACTATATATTTTTGTAAGCTTTAGCTTGAAAAACGATAATTTGTAGGGAATAAATTATTTATGTAGCATATGCACGCATGAGTTCAATTTCAAGAAGATGCATGAGAACGGGCCCCCCCCCCCCCCCCTCCTCATGATGGTTTTTGGTGGTGACAGTGGATCGGACGCGGTGGAGACGCACGTAAAAGTAACCCGGGAAGTGGAGTGTCGTGGAATGCGTCATTCTGTTTAGAGTCTCAGATATGATGGAATTGTGTCGCTTAATCATTATAGCATAGTGGCAGCAGTTCAGTTATATGCTTGTCTTGGTGTCATTTGTTTAATTATCTAGCTAACGGCATGAGAGAGTGGCCTCTTTTTTTTCAATTTCACTTTTACAGCAAAGGTAATTGTGGAATATAAATGTCCAAACTTCTAAGATAAAGAGATCACTAACCTCTTATCTATTTAGTTTATCTAAAAATAAATTCATGTAGGTCCCTAAATACACCTTGAGAGGGGGGAACGGGGGGTAAGATTGGGTTGAATAGGTGTTTACACATATCTATGAAGAAATTTAAAACTTTACAAACAAGATAATCATAATTAAGAGAACACAAAGAGACTATACTGGTTTGGCCTCACTAGACTACGTCCAACCCCTAGTACTCTACCCAAGGAAGATCTACTCGAGCCTTCCACTATTTAGGTTAGCTTCGGGTGCTAGTTCAAACCTCATTACAACTTCAAGACCTTCTCAAGATTCTCAAACAATTACACCTTAAGGAAATAGATTACAACTGAAATTATCTCACAACTTACACTGCTTCACGAGTAGATGTAACAATTATCTCACAGCTTACACTGCTTCACGAGTAGATGTAACAATAAAGTACACGTGAGCTTAGCTTTCATGGTGGGAAGATTTTAATCTCAAAGTAACTTAACTAAGAATTTTGCTCAATAAACTTTTCCAAAGAATTTTCTCACTCGAAAGTTTCAAGAAGAGTGTTTGTGCAATAAAAAGAAGGAAGCTTAGAGAGAGTATTTTTCAAAGATGATAAAGTACAATAGCTCTCAAGACTCCCTTGTATAGGGAAATTAAAAAAACGTTGGAGAACCATTAAAGGGACGAGACAAACTAAGAAATCAAATGACTACACAAAACAGTTAGCTGAAAGCTGTTTTCAGTAGACTAGATCATCATTTACAGTTGGCCGAATTTCCAATTCAGTAGACTGCATTTCAAATGTAATTGGTTGAAATTTTCTTCTAAAGAACATTTTTGTGCAGTGCATAATTCAGTTCGCTGAAAAGCACAATTCAGTTGGCTAAAAACATTTTTGGAAAATAACTGAGTATACTGATAAATTCAGTGGACTGCATCCCCTAATGTAGTCTGCTGAATTTTCTTTAAAAGAACATTTTATTCCTGCATAGTTCAGATGGCTGAAAAGCCCAAATTAGTCGCCTAAAAACATTTTTTGAATATCATGAGTATTCTGATGAATTCACTAGACTGAAAAAGTTCAGTTGACTTAAAGTTGCTTTCAAATGTTTTTGGTTAGCTCATTTTTTATTAACAGTTGATCTTTAACAGAACTTAGCTCGAATTTACAAAGAAAAATGATGAGCTGTTCTATTGTCCAAGACCTTCATCAAGATTGAGAAATCCATCAGATTTGTGCAACATTTGATTGTACCTGAAGTCGTACTTAATGCACAAGTTAGATAGTCATATGTCATTGCATTAAAATCATCAAAATAAAAAATGTAAACCCAAGGGTCAAGAAATCTGACTCCATCACTAGTCAGGTACCAATGTCATTGATGTGGCTGGTTCTTTTTCTTGATGGCTTTCAGTCTCATTGGCAATCTCGCTTTTTTTAAGGATCTTTTGGATCAAACATCGACGAGAGGGATGAAGATATTTTACCATGCAAATAAAGTCATGGAGTTTGCAAAGAAGCCTAATGTTGCAGATTATAATACTAAGATGACTTATAAGGAGGAAGATACGACTCCATGTCAATAGAGCCTTTGGTATTACAAAAGGGTTCATAAAAGAGAGGGTGGATTGAATAATAGGTGATAGAAATTAAGGACTACCAAGATGTCCTTTTACATTACGGTCAAGAGTGATCGCCTAGTTTCCCTTTTCAGACGATCAATGTTATTGTGTTTGTAAGTCTCCATATCATTCTTAGACTATGTCTACACACCTAACTACTAATATTTTGTTTTATCCTAAGAATAGAGGTCTCATTGCACAAATTAGAGTAAATTTATTTTGCATAAATGTTTTTTGGGATAATTACACCTATGTCCCTGAGGTTAGGGTAAAATTAGAGTGAGTGACACCAAGTTTTAAAAGGTAACAGATTGTGACCAACAACTTTGAAAATGTATCAGCCGTGTCCATCCAACATTAACCCGTTATAAAAGTGTACTTTTTGGTGATGTGATCAATACATATTTATAGAATGCCAATACTACCCTTATACGTAACATATATAGTAGATAGTACATAGAGATTTAAAACCCTAATTCTCCAAATTAGGATTTAAAATCCTAACTTTCCAAGCAGCTGAGCACTAAAATGAGGAATATGTTTTACTTTGAGTTAGGATTTGAAACCTTAATTTCCAAATCTGGATTCCAAACTTGAATTCTCTATCTCTCCAAATCTTCTGATTTTAAAATATGGCTTTTTCCCCCTTAAAATACACTTAAATATTATTAGGAAAAACCATAATTCTTATTCTCCCCCACCTCGCCGCCTCCCCCTCGTTCCCCCACCTCAAAGTGCACCCCATCCCTGCCCCTGCCACATCCCTCTTCCTACCCCACAGTGCCCATCCCCCTAAATTCAGTTACATGATTCTGTCATTCCATTTCATTTCATGATTCAGCCACTCCATTTCATGATTTCGTTTGGAAATGATGAGTTATTGAAGCGAGCCATCGTGGTGATGACGTAGGTTAATTTTTAATGGAAGAGCGCGTGTGTGTATGGATTGGGTGGGTATGTTAGCCGGCAGTGAAGGATGAGGTGGAGTTGACGGTGTTTGGTGGTGGTTGATGGTGTCATCGTGATCGTTGAAGGTGGCTCACCACCATTGTCGCTCACCATCAGTTGGGTTATGACGACAAAATTTGGGTTCGACAGGTTATGTTTGGGAGTTACGATGAGGGGATGTCACGATTGTGGTTGTGAGCTTGTTATGGCGGAGTTTGGAGAGGTGGTAATGATGACTGTGTCATTGATTGAGACTTAATGATTTCGGCGGCTTTGAGAGGTGGTGGCATCAAGCTTGTAGTGGATTTGGTTTAGATCTAACCAGATTTATGGTGGTTGAGTGGGGCAATTGGTGGTGGAATGCAGTTGGGTGGTTAAGGTTGATGATGGTGATGCCAGGCGCGGTGGCGATGGTGCTTCAATGGCATTGTTTTGAAGAGAAAAGGGAGAGATAAGATATGGCATTTTGACAGTTTACCTCCCAAGACATGTCTAATATTGGAGATTTTATTAAAAAAGTTATATATTTCATGATTCCGTTTGGTCAACGAAAATCTCTACTACTTATAAAAATTAATGAATTGCATGTAGTTTCATCTTAATCTCAGGGACCTGCGGGTAATT
This sequence comes from Escallonia rubra, assembly GCA_033065855.1. Classification (NCBI taxonomy): domain Eukaryota; kingdom Viridiplantae; phylum Streptophyta; class Magnoliopsida; order Escalloniales; family Escalloniaceae; genus Escallonia; species Escallonia rubra. The sequence goes on from JAVXUO010000925.1 coordinate 58,326, forward strand.
AACACTTTTTTTTATAGATGAAACTATGATCACAGAACATATAAGGTAATGGAGGTTCTATGGAAATATAAGAGTTACATATTCAAATTGAGAAATGTCAAGTAACGTTTGATCTCTACTTCTTCCACAGTAATTACAAAAAAGTTATTTTGGTGTGGAACATTGTAAGATAGTCCTTAAATTTGCATATATTAGTGACATATTATCTGATGTCATATAATTCTTAGGAGTCGTATTATTCCATATAAAAATTTGTACATCTTGCCACACTCACTATATAATTAAGCCAATAAAATGGTAAAGCCCATAATTAATTAGGTGCTGTTCATTTAAAAGGCACATTGTTAAAAGTGTAAATTTAGCCTCATCCTTCATTTTCCGTTTTATGAGACGAAAGTCTTACTTCGTAATAAGAAAATGTCATCTCAAGAGATATTCACGGCGGGGACAGACATGACCACTGACACACTAGAGTGGGCAGTGGTTAAAATCTTACACAACCGGAAAAAACTAGAGAAAGTTTAGATAGAGCTTAGAAGTATTGTTAGTCTCAACATGAAACTTCAAAAGGAGGATTTGGATAATCTTCCATACCTCAAAGCAATCATCAAGGAGAAACTCAGGCCTCACCCACATCCTCCATTCTTAATTCCGCTCATGCCATGGACTCATGGATTATGCTAGGCTACCAAGTTCTAAAGGGAATGCAAATTCTTGTTAATCGAGGATACATGATAGAAGGAATTGGGAAACTTGACGCGACCCAGTGACATGGAAGGACCTGTTAGAGTTCAAGTCAGAGAGGTTCTTGGAGCCAAATATGATGGATGACAAAGGACACCATTTGAGTTCATAATATTTGGTTCTGACCGAAAACTATGTCAGGCTATTCGACTTGCATGTGGTGTGCTTCCCTTGGCTTTAGGTTCAACTTTACACTCACTTGTTTGGGTTTTAGCTGATGGGATCAAACCAATGAACATGGGCATGAGTGAACATATGAGAATTACTTTTAAGGAAAATGATACCACTCAAGGCCATACCGATTACATTTAAAAGCTACAAGCCTAGTTCTTTACATAGGGATCTGAAACGCAGAAAATTTCATGTGTATAGCTTACAAGGGAAAATAAAGTACATTAGTCGTGTAAATCAGAAGAAGGAAGTGTATTTTGATTCAAATAACGAGCCATGCAAAACATAAACATTTACATCAAAATCGAAGTATGTAAATTTTTAGTTAACATAAAATTCTAAATAGTAAATATGAAATCAACTGATAATCATCACACTCACAAACAGGTCCAGATGTACATTAGTACACATAAAACGTTACAACGATCACCCCAAACTAAGAATTTAGATGGATGCCTTATGAATAATTACATAATCAACCTCTGGAAGGTCTTGTGTGTTTCTATATTCAGAGTTCTTTAGCTTTGGAATTCTAGAGTGAGAAAGTGAAAGTGAGAATGAGTTATGTTCTGAAGTTCTAAAAATAAATTCTCAAGTTGCCTATTTATAGGGGTTGAGATGATGATCCCATCAAGCAACACGTGGCGCTCCCGTGTGATTGACACCTCACCCAAGGGGCCATAAATGTCAGTGCTCCACGCCCAACTTTCAGGTGGACTAGGTACGATGCCATTTGGAGACTTGATCCTGCCTCGAAGTGATCCAGGGGTCATAGTCCCTAGGGGTACTGATGAAGAGCCCCTAGTGCTGGAACACATAGACTAGTCATGCAGACACCTTGGCGGAGATAGTGTCCCAGAGAATTCGCCTGCATGATGGGCCAAGATAGTGACCGGAAGAAGTCACTTGCCCGACACGCCAAGGTAGTGTCCCGGAAGAGTCCGGTGGGTCGAGGTAGTGTCCCGAATGAGTTGCCTACCTGGCAGCAGGGGAATCCTCATGCCGGAGCACTTGGAGCTCCCTAACAGAGATATTGTCCCGGAGGAGTTGTCTATCCCCAAGACGAGTCCTTGTGCACAAGCACTTGGAGTGAGCCAAAGTATTGTCTTAGAGGAGTCGCCTACCTGACGGACTGAGGTAGTGTCCCGGAGGAGTCACCTACCTGGTGGGAGGGGAATCCTCATACCGAAGCACTTGAAGCTCCCTGACAGAGATAGTGTCCTAGAGGATTCCCTATCCCAACGGGTGAGTCCTTATGTAGGAGCACTAAGAGCATACCAAGGTAGAGTTCTGAAGGAGTCACCTACTCGGCCAGAGTACTTGGAGCGAGCCAAGGTATTGTCTTAGAGGAGACGCCTACCTGACGGACCGAGGTAGTGTCCCAGAGGAGTCGCCTACCTGGCTGGAGGGGAATCCTCATGCTAAAGCACTTGGAGCTCCCTAATGGAGATAGTGTCCTAGAGGATCGCCTATCCCAGTGGGTGAGTCTTTATGTAGGAGCACTCGGAGCATACCAAGGTAGAGTTATGAAGGAGTCACATACTCGATGAGCTAAGGTAGTGTCCTGGAAGAGTCATCTACCGTCTGGCAGAAGGGGAATCCTCATGCTGGAGCACTTGAAGCTCCTTGAGGTAGTGTCTTTGATGAGTCGCCTATCCTGTGGGATGCTGCACATTCCTGATAGTGGGTCGAAGTATGTTCCACGGCCAAGGTAAGGTGCGCAACGAGTTGTGTACGGTGCTGGGGGCACGCCCAATGGAGATAGCGCAGGGGTGCAGTCACTAAGTATTGTCTGGGGCATATGAACTGAAGATGATGCTCAGGCACGACCACAGGTGTTATGGGGAGGGGCGTCGTGCTGGGGGCACTTGACGAAGAGACGGCCTTCAGCGCAGCCACTGGTGTCCTGGAGCTGCACATCATGCCGGGGGCACGTGAGCAGTGACGACAATGGGAGGCAAGCATCATGCGGGGGCACATGACACGAAGATGGTGCCTGGGTGGGCAATGGGTGCCGCGTAGATGGGCATCGTGTGAGGGGTACGTGATGTAGAGACGATGCTCGAGCGTGGCAATAGGTGTCGAGTGGGTGGCACGTGATGCGAAGACAGAGCTTGGGCACAACGATCAATGAAGGGGAGATGAGTGTCGTGCTGGGGGACACATGACACCCAGACTGCGCTCGGGTGCAGCGATGGGTGTCACAGAGATAAGAGCCCCCATGGGTATGAGTCCAAAATGAAGGTCTTGTTTGGAGGAGGACATCGGCCAACCCCTTCCGGGGGGGGGCTACCCAACATTTTAAAAGGACAAAGGTGCGCCCAACCTCATTTGGGGGGGGGGGGTCGCCCAACCCCTTTAGAGGCCCACGACACTCCCAACCCTTTTTGGGCAAAAGTGCACCTAATCCCTTTAAAGGGGGAGGCGTGCCCAATGCTTTTAATGTGAGGGTTTGCCCAACCCCTTTTAGGGGGAAGGCGCGGCCGAGTTCGGACTTAGAGAAAAAAAAGAGGAAAATGAGAAAAGGATTTAGTGCACGTGACGTCGGTTTCAATACTTAAAATAATATTTTTGGGGTGCAACACGCGACATTAATTTCAACACTTAGAATATTTTTGGGTCAGAAGAGCAACACGTGACTTTGAATGTGCGCCTTAGGTTTACCGACTCAGTAGCGTTGAACATTGACTGTTGAAAATGTAGACGTGTTGTGAAAAATAGGACGCATGAGCGGTCAATGGGTGCAACCAAGATAGGCTACTAAGAGACGTAATCACTGAAATACCTAAGAGAAAATGAGTTGGGATTGGCAATAGTTACCCTCAACTACTTTAGGGAAAAGGCTTAGTTGAAGTAGTTTAGTTTAGTAGAGTATACCAGTGACACCGTTTATCCACAAATTGAACATGTTACATGATAAATTTGCCTTCGACCCCGTACTATATCATGCTTTGGACTAGACCTGGCAAACGGGTATACTGCCGGGCACGGGTAAAACCCTGTCGGGTCCGGATAAAAACGTGTCGGGTAATTTTTACCCGGATTTTTTCGGGTAGGGTTTTTCTGGATTCCTTACCCTACCCTTAAGGGTAGGGTATTATCCACAGGTACATGCCTGTTTTTTTTAACAAACATATTTTAATACTCTCTTTTTGCTGGTTACTAGTTACTACTTAGTACTTACTGACATTTTCTTTTTGTTTCTTTTGCTTATTTTGCCAACACATTTATGTCTTTGAATGATTATATGACTTCAAATAAATCTCAAAAACTCCAAAAAATCACCACAAAATTAATTGATTTAATTCCAACAGAATTAATCTCAACACTTCCTTCTGTTTCTTTTTTAACTACAACACTTCCAAAAACTCCTGGTTCATATCGATCTCAAAAAAATCACCACAAAATTAATTCCAGCAAAATTAATCTCAAAAACTCAAATGCATTTCTTTTTAGGCTTGGAAGGAGTCTCACATAATTAATCCGGGCCATTTCTTAACTAATCATCACATACTACACCAAGAAGGAAATCTGAAATAAAAAAGAAAGGACTGTCGGTGATGGGATGACAATGAATAGTGGACAGTCGAGTCGCTGCTGAAGGTGGAAATCGAGCTGTGACGACCTTCGGTCCGTAGATCTGTGACGGAGTGAGATGAGTGTGAGGGGGATGGTGACGTCGTCGAGTGGAGTTGTTCGTGCAGCAGTGGTCGTGACCTTCGGTTGGTGGATCTGTGATAGGGAGTGAGATAAGTGTGAGGGTGATAGTGGCACCATCGAGTGGAGTGGAGTTGCATGTGAAGCAGCTATGAACTTCGGTCAGTAAATAGTGTATCTGAGATAGGGAAGGGAGTGAGATGAGAGATACAGAGAGATGAGTGGGGCGGGGACGACGTCAGAGAAAAAATGGAGAGAGATGAGAGATCTGAGGAAGAAGAGAAAATGAAGGGTTAAGGGATTAGGGCCGGTACCAAGAATGGTATATATACATTGAAAATCCGGGTAACCTGTAACCCGACCCGGACCGACCCGAGAATTACAGTTCAGTATGGGTCTATTTTCAGCGGGTAGCAAATATATGTACCCGTACCCGAGATTTTTGACCTGGTACGGGTCGACCCGCAGGTACGGGCAGAAAATTGCCAGGTCTACTTTGTACTATCTTCGACTTCTGGCTACTTTCTTAATATTCATTTTTTGGAAAGTGTTTGGATAATTCTCTTTGTGCATGTTATCCTTGCTCAACAACTATTACAATATTCTCGACAATATTCCAATTCATCAGATATCTATGAGGAACTTCTTCTAGATCTTGTTAATGTTGCTGCTAAGAAAGTCAAGTGTCTCATAATATGTGAAAATGTTAATTAAATTGCTGTGTGGTCTAAAAGCTCAAGCCATTAAAAAAAAGGGCCCAACAATTTACGTCATGCTTAACGGTCTCCCTAACGTGTAAGAGTCGATTGCACGTTATAACTCACGGTGCACTTCTACCAATTCACGGGCACATACAAAAAGAAGAGTACTATTGCACCAACTTAATGGGAGAGCCAATACGCAAGTTATAAGAGCCGATTGATTGCACGTTATAAATATATCAAGGTGCACTTTCACCGGCTCAAGTGCACAATAAGAAGAGCACATGTTGCACTAATTTACTGGGGGACCCAATGTACAAGTTGCAAGAGCCGAGACTTTGCCAAAAAGAGCTTTGATATCATAAGCTCTATTATAAAAACTTAAGCTTTTGGAGAATGGTATTAACAATGTATATATATACTTAACACAGAATTAGTGCAATGTAGGGTCTATGTTGAGGCAGCAAATCCTTGAACATGTTGGTTAATTTGAAGTTTATGGAGGTCTGAAAAATGAAGAAGTACATATATCAATTAAAGCAGATAATAAGTTTATGGAGGTCTGAAAAATGAAGAAGTACATATATCAATTAAAGCAGATATCAGGCAGCAGTTTAACAATCATTAGCAAAACTAATGGTGGTAAAAATTAAAAATGTTGATCGTAAACTTGCAAGCGTTCCAAAACACGGTGAAACACAGGCAGTGACTTTGTTATTAAAACTCTTTCAAGATTTAATGAAAGAACGTAATACGAAAGACACCCCCCATCAAACATAATAAAGCCCAAAGCTGTAATCGCTAGTCATTGAAGGAATCTGATCTGACAAATAAACTAGTGCCAAACCTTGTGCTGAAATGGATTCACAGAAAACTTCCAAGAACGGTGAATGATCTGAGGAGAAGTAAGATCGTGCACGTCTCTTAGTTTATCGATATCCGATTTTTATAAACCTTCATATCATTTCTTTCTACCTGGACTATCCTTGTGGTATCAAAGACATCTTTCAATCAGCCCTCAGCTCAATTGGTCCCCTAAGGCAGGACTTGTGGCACTTCACTTTCACAGTAAAACGTTCTCCATATATTCCAAGATGCACATAATGGAATAAAATGGTATAAGATCCATATGGTCCAATACTTGGCTCCACTATTATCCTTCTTAAGATCTTTCTCCTTGAATTTAATTATGTTAGTAGTGTGTAAGAAGATTAACTTTCAATCATACCTCAAGAATAGACCCCTCTACCTCGTTCCTCCTGAGCAGGACCACTACATCATCAGCAATATACAACTAAGTTATCAGCATAAACCATGACCTTCAGTATTATGTTGAAGATAAGCCGATTACTAGGTTCAATCAGAGGCCATTACCAAGAAATTGAGTCTTAATATGAGAGACCCACCATTCCAGTGTATAACAAAGAACAAAACAAATGAACAAAACCCGATGTGGTTAATTCAGCTTGCATCAATCACTTCAATCAAGGACCTTCCAATAATCTTTCATAGAGCAGGACCACACGTTTAACCTACACTTCGATCCCTACACAGATGATGAAATACCTTTATTTTTGCAAACCTATGTCATTATTGTAGCAGAATAGATGCCATTATGTTATAAAAGTTCAATCAAATGTCATTATAACAATTGATTTCATTATATATTTGCTTTCAAAGACGTAATTGTGAAAGCATCCACCTCAAAACTAATTGGTAATGAGAGAGAGGACTACAAGACATATATATATTGAAGTATCATTTATTATTTATCTCATGTGAGATTGATACCAAATGTGGAGTTTATATCTCTCAACACGCCCCTTCACGACTGATTTTTGAGTGGATCTAGCAAGTGGAGAAATTAATTGGGTAATGGCGAGAAACTAATTATGAATTGTCTGTTGGGTCTGGATCGAACAACTTTGATAATTATTTATTCAATGTGCGGTTGATACTCAATGTGGGGTTCCTATCTCTCAACAGTAATAAACCAACATGAAATATAAAAGCAAAATGAAACGAATCTGATGACTTAATCTTAATTACAATGCAGATAGAGTCGCGGTAGATTGCAACGCAAACGAAGTGAAAGTTTACTATATGTAAATTGTGAACTTCTCGTAATACCCATGAAAATTTTGCAACCTCATCACTTTGACGAAGATTTTGACCGAAATTTGTTCGGAGGGTGTTAGATGTTACTTTTATGCAAGTTTGTGATGCCAGATAGCTAAAATGAACTTTGGAGAGCCGAATCTTACCCGAGTAAACTTGGGGACGCCCAACATAATTGACCCTATGTCTAAGTTTCTTTTGAACAAAATTGAGGGACTTATTTGAAACCTATGTCTAAGTTTCTTTTGAACAAAATTGAGGGACTTATTGCTTAGCAGTAAAGGTCGTGTGGAACAAAAGCGAGTCAGTTGCTAAAGTAGACGTGGCTAATGTTTTGTCATCAGTGTCACGCACAACATTTCATAATTTTTTTTGCCACTAAAGAAATGTTACAACAATAGAGTGAAGCCAAAATTATTCTTATGTGGAAGTCCAAGCAAGATCTTCTTGGATATGCACACTCATTCAATTTAAAAGTCAAGTGGGATCAGCAAATTTCTTTTTTTTTTTTTTGGTATCAAGTGGGATCAGCAATTAGTATGCAACTATTGTCGCGCTATTTGTCAATTTGCAATCTCTAATCTTGTCCTTTCATGAATGATATTCCTTTCGTAATTATACTTGTAACAACAGGACTCATGAAGGTACTACTTAATTCAATATACCTATGTAACTATCAGTTTTAAGTAAGTAGGTGCTTCATTAAGATTTTATATCTGAACAAGTGTCATTTTGTAGTAAATACTGAATGATTCCAGACTATTGGTACCGACTACTTAGCATTCAACTATATTGAAATTAAATATTGGATCAAGGTTTTAAAAGAGGCATTGAGCTATTGTATGATATATCCAGTTCGTTTGAAACTATTGATTTCAGGTCATCCAATATTTTTACATTTTTTTGATAGTCAAATGGTATATAGGAGCTCTCGATTTAAATTCATCATCTTAAGAAACTAGGAATACTGGCTAGAATTCTAGTTTTGATTTTTACGGTAGCATTCAAGATCGACATCCTCTTGCAACCATTGTTTGCTTCTTTTTTCACCCACTTCAAATCGTCAAATGTTCTTCTGAAAAACTGGAAAATGACCCTTGAGTCTCAAAAACTTTTATTTCGACGCAATACCAAATCATGACTATCTTAACATCGGTAGAACTATAAAGAGAACAAAAAGAACTAGATCTTCCCTTTACAAATAATGCAATTGCTAACATCAACTATCAAGACAAACCAATGCTTCTCATAATACATTAGTTAATAGTGAGATTCACCTGTATATCTTATCGTTGGCATATATTATACATAAATATCAAGACTATTTGGACAGGTTTGTATACATCTTTCAATAGCTATCTCACAAAAGTGTTTTAAAACAGCATTCAAGACTCACACGCACAACAGTGACACAAAAGGATAAATAAATCACTGGACCACGCTTTGTGCTTTATGAAAGGGTACTGATGTACTGTTATTGGCAATGTATGTGCAGTCGTGCAGGTCTTTTGAGTCCTCAAAGTTCAATTGCATTGGATTTTTACATCGCCCCCAAAGCTGCGGCTGTGATCTACAATGAAATGTCAATAGTCGTAACAAAGTATTACAGGAAATGTATATTAAAATTTCCAAAATAAAGTAAAAGTAGCGTGACTGATATGCGGATTATGTCACCCTTCGAATTATCTATAACTAGGGGTGGAGCAGCACCCCCTGGAATTTTGACCCAAAAAAATAAATTTTTTTTTGGGAAATTGTACCCCGTCTCCCGTGACCCCGTTCCCCGAGACCCTGTCCGCTCTGCCTCTCAGTCTCTCACCTCTGTCTATCTCTCTTCGTGACCGCCGACCGGTGACTACACTCCGACCGTGAGTCCGTGACGACGGTGACGGTCACTGCCCGAGCGCCCGAGCACGAGCTGTGACCAGATCTGAACGCTAGATTGTTTCTCGAGCTGCGCCTGTGCCACTGTGCGACTGATAGTGACGGGCGACGCCGCGACGGCCAAGTTGCCAACGACTGTGCAGCTGCAGCCTGTAGGCGATGCCGTGAATGACCGACGGGCGACGACGATCGGTCACCGGCGAGCTTCTCTCATTCTCTGCTCTCTCTGCTGACTGCTGTTACTTCCCATCTTGAGGTAAACTGCTTCTTTATCTTGAAATTGTAGTTTAATTTCTTGAAATTGTAGTCTAATTTCTTGAAATTATCGTTTAATTTCAGTAATTGATTATATAGAAATTTAAAAAATATGTTTGTTTAATTTGCTTATTAATTCTTAATTGGTAAGCAGAAATTATGCATTGATTATATATATTTATGTTCCCTAATGAAAATGCTAAACCAAATAATGAATTATGCCTTGATTATATATATTGCAGAAATTATTGGTGATTTGGTGGAAGTTGGAACACCTTAATTATTTGGTTAATTTGCTTTACTAATTCTTAATTGGCTAATTGCTTTTCTAATTCATAAATTAGTGCATAGATAGTTTATAATTGTGTTGGAATATGACGTTGAGCTTGAGTTTGTTTGACTATTTTATTTTAAAATTGGAAAGTTGAAAGTGTACTGTTTTGTTGGAATTTGATGTTGTGTTGAGATTGGGAGGTGGAGCTTGAGCTCGGGATCGGAGGTTGATCTTGAAATGTGATTTAGTTTTAAAATTAGGAGTTTGATATTGAGCTTGAAATGTACAGTTATTTAACTACGTGAATTTGTGTTGAGAACTGAGATTTTGAGATTTTTTTCCAATGTGCGTGTGTATGTGTTTTTTTTTTCCCAGAATGAAAAAGTTTTTTAGAAAGAAAGGAAAATTGACAGAATCCTCGCAGTCTAATCAAGATAGTATTATTTTACCAACAAAAATTTTTGGCTATTATTTTATTAACAAAATTTTTGGTGAATTCGATATAATTTTTGCACTCCCTGAAAAAAAATCCTGGTTTCGTCCCTTGGGGGGGGGGGGGGGGGGGGGAGACCCCCCAAAATTTTAGACAATTCTTTTTCAATTTTTGAATCATGGATAATCTTAATTAAAATATCTATGAAAACACCATTATATTGTATCATTGATGTATTAGAATTTTATTTATTGTATTTTTGAGTTTTGATGCCACCGAACCTCATAATCTTTGTCATAATATTTGCTCCGTTTAAAACCATCCCTGCCTCCTAGACAAGTACAACACTTATGACACCCAAACAAAGGGGTCACTACTCCCAGATATCAGACCAAGGGAGCTTTTGAAAAGGGAACCACACGGCCACATAGTAACATACATAAAGCCATTGCAGGACATGACAAGAGATTAAGAGTACAAGGGTTCCGATAGATTTTGAAGTGTCATATGATCTTGTAAGAGAAAGTATCTAGAAAGGGATAAAATATTTAATGATCTTGTAACAAAAGTGTCAAGTAGGTATCTTTCTCACTAATGGCCCAATATTAACATGTATAGTGTAAATAAAAAGCTGGAACTATCTAACCACATTATGGCCCAATGGTGTAAGATGTTTGTGTTAAAAAATGGTAAAGATAAAGCACATTAAGCATACAACTAAAAACTAGAAAGTGGAACAGAAAGGTCAGATGGCTGATGTATTCAAATGCAAGCAAAAGGGATCATCATCTCAATAAACTTCACGGTGAAATGACAAGACTTTGAAGATAATCGCATTAAAGAGCATGTTACGAAGCTGTAAGCACATGGAAAGATGAGAAACCTTTTCGGAGGGAATTTTGGGTGGGTTCTATCACGGTGATAATGGAAATAATGAGCTTGCTTAAAGAATGACTTAAGTGTAGTCTAATTCGTTTATGTGTGGGCATATATGATCCATGATTCTTCACCATATCATTTATGATATGAATTTTTAGTATTTTTTAGTTAAATTTATCTTTTATGTGATTGTGTAACCGTCCAAAAATACTGAGGATGATGATGTCAATGACGGTTTGGATGCCAAAGAGGAGTATGACCTTAATGAGGACGAAAATTGAGTGACCAACTAATCCCCTTTCTTTAATTTGATATGTTCAGACATCGATCAACTAACTTTCATGTTTAAGGATGATCGTTACTTTATGATAATTTAGGATTTATGTTTGACTTGGTATTTTATGTGTTTGTGGATTTGTGAAGTTTGTGTTAATGGATTTTGTGGAGTTTATGTTGATGGAATTTGTGGAGCTTGATGTGGTAATGAATTTTTAAAATGTATTAATGGATTTTGTGGAGCTTGATGTGGTAATAGATGTTGTGTGGTTGATGAGTTGATGGATTTGTTGTATACATGTTTGAAAAAAAATGGGATTTGAAAAAAAGAGGCAGAACTATACTTCTTTTGTTTTTTAATTTTAGCGACTATTATGATTTGTCGCTAAATGCATAAAACATTGATAAAATTTGCAAATCAAAAGTAGTGGCGAAATTCGTTGTAAAAAGGAATTATTGAAGGAATATTTACCTTTCATGTGACGGAATTTTTCGTCACCAATTATTTTATACAAAAAAAAAAACAAACAAATGATGTTTTTTGAAATATAAAATATCTTTAGTGACGGAAATTTCAGTCACTAAATGTCTCCATTTCGTCGCCTGTGGCGTGACGAAATCGTTAATTTCTGTCACTAACTTTTTAGTGACGAGATTTTACGCAACGGAATCGTGTGATGGAATTTTTCGTCACTAAAATTTTTTGTGACGGAAATTGCTTTTTTAGTGACGGAAATTTCCGTCACTAAAAACCTATTTTCTTGTAGTGTCATTCTTACAAATTCTAAATTTCATATCTTCACGAATAAACCAATGTTGGTTCTTTTTCCTATTTTGAAACTTTATATTATGTTAACTTATATGTGACTATTCTCCTCAATACAATCAGTAATTGTTACTGACTAACTTTATCAACTGAAATAATTAGTTACTATGAATAGTGAAATTACACGATCAGTAGTCAAATCGAACAATTTATTTTGCATTTAACGTCTTCAATAGTGACGCGAATTCTTTTATTTTAGCCATCAATTTTTTTAACGACCTTTTTTAGCCCTCCTGATTGCACTTCCTAAATCCGTCCTTATCTACAACAACATTGTTGAGAATCTATTACAAAAGATTAATTCTGAAACGATAATAAAAATATGTCCTTCCGCCTGACCCCTTGCACGCGTGCGAATCTAATTTGGTTTGATAAATCAAAGATAGTTTTTGACGGGTAAGAAACATCTTAAAGAAGAAGTTTAAGAATGGAGTACTTGATAAGTAAAATGAGGCCAAAATAGGCTTTTGACCACATTGATTAAGGCGTTTGTGTGAGAATCCAATTTGTGATACAAAGAAAATATGAAAGAGAAAAATTCATATTCTATTCTCAGGATCCAAATTCTAGTATTTGTCCATAACTTTATTGTTTTCTGCCACTGATACAGAGATTGTGTGTTTTTTCTAGTACAAATACGCAATCGACCTACCTGTATCATGCACGAAGACAGAAACTTCATAGGTTCAAGCTTCAAACAAGCTGGTTGAAAGAAAATGGACATGCAGCTACTGGGCTTAATTCTAGCTCTATTGATATGGTTTGCATGGGCTGCGGTGAGGTTGCGCCAACGCCTTCGGATGGAAGAGCTAGGGCAGCTACCACCGAGGCCAAGGTGGTGGCCGGTGGTGGGCAACATCTTCCAATTGGGTTGGTCATCACCCCATGAGTCATTTGCCAAATTGGCTCAAAAGCATGGCCCCATCATGACTCTCTGGCTAGGCTCAATGTGCACGGTGGTGATCTCGTCCAACGAAGCCGCTCACGACATGTTCAAGAACCACGACGTGGTGCTCGCGGGGAGGAAGATATACGAGTCCATGAAAGGCGATTATGGGAACGAAGGGTCGCTGATAACGGCTCAGTACGGTCCACATTGGCGTATGCTGAGGCGATTGTCCACAACGGAGTTCTTCGTGAGCAGCCGTCTTGACGCCATGAGTGGTGTACGCAGGCGGTGTATTGATCGCATGGTGCACTACATGGAAGTTGCTGGAGGGTCAGGTATGTCTTGAATAGGCGGATTTGCATGCTTGATTCAGGAAAGAGTGTAGCTATTTATAAAGCTTTAATTTATTTACGTTGTTCAAAATGGTATATTTTCTGCTTATCGAAAATCTAGTCCTGCATGATGAACTTCATCTCTGCTGTTTAAACATACAATATGCTGAATTCGTGTTACTTTCAGCACCATTCATGTTACTTCTGTTTTTTCATACAAAAGAATGCAGAATTAGCCTTGCCTTTGAGTTAATACGTTGAGGGAAAAATATTTTGAAATTGTATAGACAAGGTATATGGTATTCGTTCAGCGATTGATGAATAAGCTCCAAAATTGAACAAGTCCGCTTTAATACACCACGAGTTATCGTGGTACACGCGATGCATGTGCAAACACTTTTATATTATCAAACTTAACCTTTAGAATATAATTTGCCTATATTTTTAATGGATTTTAAATTATGAAGAGCAAAAATTAATTTATTAAATTAAAATTAGTTAAAAAATCAAGTATGGTAGTATATGATTGTTTTATAATGTGAAAATAAAACATAGCCTTAAAGTGGTTATTTATTATTTAAGTTTTTGTTTTTTGTAATTTTTCCACAATTCTCTTGTTATGCTAAGTGTCATCATACTAAGTTGGTAGTTAATGTAACATCAAAAAATTATTTACACTAAATCATGTTTTTCCTTAATAAATAGTATAAATATAGATAGATAAACCTTATCTAATTTTTCTTCAATCCTTTGGCATTTCTAATTGGAAAAGTTGTTTAGAAAGCGACTCTCTTTGCGGGGACGAAGGATGTATCTTTTAGTCATTGCGTTGAAAGTTCATCTATTAAAAAAAATTCTGATTTCATCGCTTGTGGTAGGTAACAATGCCATCGATGTCGGGAGGTTCTTTTTCTTGATGGCTTTCAATCTCATTGGCAATCTCATGTTTTCAAAGGACCTTTTGGATCCAACCTCGGAGAGAGGGGCTAAGTTCTTTTACCATGCAAACAAAGTCATGGAGTTTGCAGGGAAGCCTAATGTTGCAGATTACTTGCCAACCCTAAGATGGCTTGATCCACAAGGAATAAGGAGGAAGACACAATTCCATGTCAATAGAGCCTTTGACATTGCTGGAGGATTCATCGAGGAGAGGGCAGATTGTGTAGAAGGTGATAGAAAGGACTACTTAGATGTGCTTTTACAGTACCGCGAAGATGGTCTAGAGGGATCTCCTAGTTTCTCTTCTAGGACAATCAATGTTATTGTGTTTGTAAGTCTCCCTGTCCCTCTCAAACTATTTCTACAGTGAAAATTACTAAAAGATTTTACTTAAAGAACAAAGGTCTCATTTTGCATATTGTTAGAATAACTTTTTTTGGCATGGACATTTTTTTTTTGGGTTGAAAATAAGCTGGCAAAACATAAATTGTAAAGGGAATTCTACTGAAATGTGATAATTTTATATTCGAATTGAAAGATTTAAGCAACTTTGATCTCTACTGTTCCCAGAGTAAAAACAAAAATAAAGTTATTCGCAGGGAATTGATGTGGGACATGTTAAGATAGTCCTCAAATCTGCACTAGTTAGTAACTCATTTCTTTGATATTGTACAATTTTTAGAAGTAGCACTATTCCATATAAAAACTTGTACAAGTTGTGACACTCATTGAATGTACATAAATGCACGTTACAATTGTAAATCTTCCTCTCTCCTTCGCTTTTTATTTGATGTGATGAAAGTTTTAGTTAAAAAATACCAAACATGTCATCTCAGGAGATGTTCACTGCGGGGACAGACACGACCACAAGCACACTAGAGTGGGCGATGGCTGAACTCCTACACAGCCGAAAATCACTAGAGAAAGTTCAGATGGAGCTAAGAAGTGTTGTCAGTCCTAACAAGAAACTTCAAGAGACGGACTTGGATAATCTCCCATACCTCAAAGCAATCATCAAGGAGACACTCAGGCTTCATCCACCTCTCCCATTCTTAGTCCCACACATGGCCATGGACTCATGTAACATGCTAGGCTACCGAATTCCAAAAGGAACACAAATTCTTGTCAATGTATGGGCGATCGGGCGTGACCCTAAGTCATGGAAAGAGCCGTTAGAATTCAAGCCAGAGAGGTTCTTGGAGCCAAATATGGCGGATTACAAGGGACAACATTTTGAGTTCATACCATTTGGTTCTGGCCGGAGAATGTGTCCGGCTATTCCGCTTGCATCTCTTGTGCTTCCCTTGGCTTTAGGTTCAGTTCTACACGAATTTGATTGGGTTCTAGCTGATGGGATCAAACCGGCGGACATGGACATGAGCGAACGGATGGGGATAACTCTAAGGAAAGCAGTGCCGCTTAAGGCCATACCAGTTCCATTTAAAAGCTACCAAGCCTAGTTCTTTACACAGAGATCGTGCAGAAAATTTCATGTGCATAGCTTACAAGGGAAAACTTAAGTACATTAATTGTATAAATCAGAAGAAGGAAATGCATTTCGCTTAAAATAAGGATCCATGCAAAGTGTAAACATTTTACTTACGAAGACAAGGTTGTATGTGTTTATTACATGTTGCGTTTCGTCCTGAAACCTTGTTATTTGATTGATGTTATTTCTGAATTTAGTAATAATGCATGTTTCATTAGTTTGTCATTTGTGTTCTTCTTTTTCCTCTACAATACATGTAATATGATTTATGTGTATAAGATCCTTATACACGTAAGTTATATATAAAGCATGTAATCCATATTATTAAAGGCTGGTATCCAACTCAAAAGCATGCTAAAGAGGAGGAGAAGTTCAAGAGGCATAACAACCGATCTCAATTTCCATGTATAGTTGATGTGGAACTTTAACGCCCGCCCTCGCATAGCAAGGATTATGAGGTTATTTCAAGGCTCAAACCGAGTAAAGCGGACTATAGATTCGAAAGAAGCAGCCAGGTAGCAACCTGAAGACTATGGGGCCGGGGCAGCCATGTTAAAGCCTGGTCCAACCAAAAAACATGATCAAGAGGGTTGCTGGAATTTGAAATTATTAGGGCAGGACATTCACATATTTATTCTGGTAATCCTTTACTATACTTATCCTTTACAACCACTGCAGACCACATTTGTGACTCTCTTTGGAAATTCCTTGGCATTATCTCCGGTTGCTAAAAGTGCCCAATCTTTTTTCCTGCTAAATGAAGATTATCACATTTTTTGGTAGCTCAATGTGGGTTGGCACTAGTCGCTTGATGTTTCCTTACGAACAGATGGTTGCCACTTCTTACCAGAAAATTAATTTCTGTCCTTGCCATGAGATGAGAGCTACATCAACATGCACGGCTTGTATCTTGGCATCGTTCCATACTGACATTAATTTTTAGTTAAACACTAGCAAAATTTCTGCATAACTGGTGCAAGAACTGCTTATGGCGGGGTCAGAAACAACTAGTAGCACGGTTGAGTGGGCGCTGACTGAGCTCCGACGCAACCCTGAAAAATTGATCAAGGTCAAAGCGGAGATTGCTAAGGTTATAGGACCAAACAGGATAGTAATTTGAGGAGAGCGACATTGATGATCTGCACAATTTACAAGCCGCGATGAAGAAACGCAACGTTTACCATCCCCAATTCCGTTCGTCGTGTCACGAAAGGCGGTTCAGGACACCAGCTTCATGGGATACCATATACCAAATGACACGCAACTTTTTGTGAATAGTTGGGCAATTGGAAGGGATCCATAATGTTGGGATGACCTTTGTGTTTCAAGCCTGAGAGGTTTTAGGCTCAGAAGTGGACAACAAGGGGCAACATTTTGAGTTGATATATACCATTTGGTGCTGGCAGGAGGATGTCCCATTGGCTCACCGCATGGTTCCCATTGTTCTGCCTGTTGAAAAAATTTAGGTTTTGATTTGTATTTTTTATAACAAAATATTAACAACACTAGGTGATTAAACATAACAAAACAATAATAATAAATAATTGAAAGTAATTCTGTACGAGCTCTTGATAAAATTATGTAATATAGAGTAGTAAAAAGATATAAAAATAGTTGGTCCGTGAGAGTCGCGACAAAGTTGCTGTCCTAAAGACGTTATCGCCTCTCTACGTGCAGGTGTTGACGGCAGATAAAGTTTTCAAGATAAAACCTATTGACACAACTATGTCTCCTCCATGTGCACGTCCACAGGAAGATGATATGAACCAGTCCACGATCACG
Source organism: Escallonia rubra (assembly GCA_033065855.1). Classification (NCBI taxonomy): domain Eukaryota; kingdom Viridiplantae; phylum Streptophyta; class Magnoliopsida; order Escalloniales; family Escalloniaceae; genus Escallonia; species Escallonia rubra. Next base: position 75,975 of record JAVXUO010000925.1, read on the forward strand.
TTGCCCAAGTATAAAATATATATAATGGATATAAAGGAAAATACATTGCGATAGTAGAGTTTAGAAATAAACACTAAGTATGGAACCATAGTAGCGCGCTTCAAGTTTTTTCTATGTCACACCCCATGGCCATATATACATAGCCAATCATAATCCATTTATTGGCCACATAAGTAAGCTTAAAAGTTTTATAACTCATAGAATAATGATAATAATTCTCAAAAATGCCAAATAATAAATTATATTATATACACCATAAATCAATATGAGTTAATAATACTTATTATTGCATTTGTAACTCATTTCATATTTACATGTAATTAAATACCATATAGCCATAAATTGCAATATAATTATAATACTATAATGTACATTTTATTTTATTAAAATATTCCAACAATCCCCCACTATTTTGATAAAACAAAATGATAATTTGAAATATTTAAAAAACCACTGATGAAATGCTCATAAAGTCTCACAATTCCAACAAATTTTAAAGCATTTAAAACCATATAAAAAAAATCATGATAAATTCATAAACCTCCTTTTTTTTCTTTGTTATATTACTTAATTTTCTCTTTTGCAAAATAAAGCCATGGTTCTCGAACATTATAAACTCGTAAAGTAATAAAAATAATGAATACATAATTGAGATGGGCAACTTGTACTGTGTAATAGGTGTTGGTGCCTTCCGGGTTTGAACCAACACTTTGTGTTGACAACTTCCATTTGAAAGAGCCGTAATGGACTACGCCTTAAATTAGGTCCCTTGGCCAAACTTCAGTTGTCACACACAATACTGATATGGGACTTAGTTCGTGGGTTAGCGCTATTAATGGCCATGTGCTCTTATCTTGATTCTCATGAGAGTCTTTAGGAATGACCCATAGTTCTCACAGTCGCGGCCTCACGACCATTCTAACTTAGGTGAGTCCTCCAAGGGTACCTGTGACATGTAGCTTGCAAAAATATTCGCCTCGGGCTCATTTAGGGAAAATCCATTCCTGGACGTCATACTAAGTAGCACAAGCACCGCACGGATGGGAATGGGAAGGAGACACTCTCCTATTAACAAAAGGGTGCTACTTTTATCACGAGTCACGCTATACGGGTTGTTTCTACCCATTGAACCTTCTTCATGGGATCTCCAATCACAAAGAATGGGTTACTCCCGCTGGTGACTCTCTGTGGGCTCACCCCATCCGCCTCAGGTGAAAAAGGATTTAGCCTCTGTGCTAGTTCCGAGGCAAGTTGCACAATTTTTATAAAGCCTCTATAACTTATTTTCTTTTCATCGATGAAGTATCACAAATCTGCAGAATTTTGAGGGCCCAACAGTGCACATTGAAGCAACATTTTGGATCTCATCAAGTAAATCAAGTTTCAGTGGTAACACCCACTTCGCTTAGCATCAACGATGATACTACTCAGTAGCCTCACTACTAGGAATCAAACCTTTGATCAGTAGGCTACTACTAGGAACTAGTCTTCAACATATTATGACCAATAGTCTTCCACCTACTAGGAGCCACATTTTCCTCAACATTCGTCATGCTTCGCATAACTTAATCTCACATCAATAGCAACTTCATAAAAATCTTCCGATAAGCTTCAAGAATTTTGATTTCAATTCTCAAGCTTTGGAAAAGCTAGATACAACCCATTTACAAATATAGTTTCGAATTTGCAATCGAATTATAAATATTTGGTATCCAAGATTTAAAATAATAATAAAAAAAATATCAACGCACCTCGTATTCTAGAATTCAAAACTTAGATACCATTTAAAATAGATATAAGTACTACAACTATAAATATCAAAACAACCAAGATAATCAGGAGTCAAAGACTTCAGTTATCATGATTTAACATCTTTACCAAAGTATAATTTCAACCACTAAACTTTGGCAACACTTTGCAATTTTTTTTCCTTCCACGTATTAAGCTTAATTATACAGAACAACTATACATGCCCAGAGATCCAAGCTAGCAAAGCTAAGTACAATGAACAGAAAGTACATGCATTATATGTGTTGTATAATCTCACTGCACATACATGCACGCAACGTGCTAAAATGTACTTAAATAACAAAGAACATACTATAATTAGAGATGTCAAATGGGCCAGGCGGCCCGCGGGCTGGCTTGGCCCGAAAAAAGCGCGGGTTGGCCCAGCCCGCTAATGAACAGTGTAGGCCCGAAAATAAAAGGCCTTGGACCAGGCCAAGGTTTCACCAAAAATGGCCCGGCTCGAAAAAAGCCCGGCCCAAAAAAAGCTCGAAAAGCCCAATTTTGGCCAGAAACTAGCCCTAAATTCGGCCCTTTTTTGGCCTTAAAGTGGGCTGGCCCACTTATTTTTAGATTTTGTTTTCCCTCCCTTTTCCCCCCAATGGCTATATTCCCCAATAATTTCAAAAATTCCATTTTTACCTCCCTAACAACTATATAACGGCTAGTTTGGGGGGGATTTTGGTCCAAGTTAATTTTTTCAAATCTTTTAAGGTTTTTTACACTCCCCAACAACTATAAACGGCTAGTTGTAAAGGGTATTTTGGTCTTTTGTAAGGGGTATAAATTCACGCTATTCTTTTCTAATTTTTTACACCAATCTTCTTACTCTCTCTTACCTAAACATTCTACATTTCTACAAGTTTTGCTACTATTTTCCTCTCCAATTACTACTCTTTCTAATTACTACTCTTGTTTACATTAGTATTCTTGCTACTATTTCCCTCTTTAATTAGTATTTTTGCCAAATTCTAATTACTAGCTACTCCTCTTATTCACTTGTTCTCTCTAATTATTTTGTTTACTAATTAGTTTTTAGTGAATTCTTATTTATTAATTACTATTACCAATTTTTTTAATTACTAACTCTGTCCAATTCTGAATCACTAATTACTCTTACTCATTTGTTACTCTTTAGTTCTTTTTAATTGTTATTTCTAATTACTTATTACTTTTCTAGTTTTATTTTTCAATCCAGTGAAAAAGTTTAGCGTCAAATATGGCTGGATTACTGAAGAAATTGAAGCATGGATCATCATCGTGAAAAACACGGCCCGATGCACAAGCACTACCAGCAGCACAAGCTGGTGGTTAGAATAATAGTTTTTTTTTTTCACCAAATATAGTTTTTTTTTTCATATATTAAAATAAGTTTTTACAAACAAGATAGATATTTTTCATATATATAAAAAAATAGGTAACTTCGCCTGTTTGTTTACAAGCAGCCGATCCCAAGCCCGGATAAAAAGAGGAGGGCCTACGAACAAATTTATCTTCAATTTAACTCTATCAATTTGAATATTTGAATGTTATAAATATTATTGTATACACACATATTACTACATATACGTGTGCGTGTTTAGACATTTTTAGTACACATGTACATATCTTTGAATGTTATAAATATTATTGTACACATATTATTGTATACACACTTGTACAAATCTTATAATCTATTACAGAATTACCACATTTACTTGCATACACACATTTTTACTACATGTACACATATTAGTACATTTACTTGCTTGCATACACACAACTTGCTTACATAATAATAAGAAATTATCGCAATTTAAATCTTTACTTTGAATAATAAGAAGTTGGGAAAGAGGGAAAAGAAAAAGAAAAAGGGGGGGGGGGGGGGGGCCAAGCCCAGCCCTAAATATTGGGCCTACGACCTGGGCCTATATATCCCAGATTTTGGGCTCGGCATGGCCCGTTTTCCTCCCATCTGGCCCGGCCCTGGCTCGTTTTCTTCTGAGGCCCGCTGGGCCCGGGCTGGACCGGCCCAAAGCCCCGCCCATTGACATCTCTATATACATATGTATATCTTCATGTCATTATTAAGATCTTCTTTGTTCATACATGACTCTAGATATCATAATTGTCATCATATCATGTACCCCCACATTTCGGAGGCATGTATCAAAATAAAATAAAAGAAAATAAAAATAAGTAGGTATTTTCCAAGATACAACTACTTACAGACAAATATAATAATCTACAAGTAAAGGCATCAGCGTTATTGTCACTAAATATTATCTTAGAGAAGGTCATACCAAGGTACCGCTGTATCCTAGAATTAAGTTTTTATTTATTTTAGCATAGACTTTTAAAAACTATTCAATATATTTCCAAAACCGTATCAAATTAATATATTAAATTCTGAACCCAATTCATAGACACAAAAATATCTAGCAAAAGTTCATTTTATTTCCTTTGTTTTTCTCCATTTGATATCCACAAAAAGAGAGTTAGATGAAACTGGTCGCTCAAAGACAACATCTAATATAAGTAAGAGACGTACGCTCATCATATTTAGAAAACGTTTATTCATTCATCTAAAACGTAATACTTTTTAAATCACGTTATTAGCATTATACCTAACATTAGCAAACACTAAAGATATTTTGTGATATATTTTATAACTACAACTATCAAAACAAAACCGGTTTGAATGAAGCCTCCTTTTTTTTTTTTGAAAAATATTTTACTAAAAGAAAAAATGTCCCTTTTATTACAACCGCTATAAACTATTTTAGGTGGCCGTGAAAATTAAATTGTCACCTAATTTTTAGACGTTACAAAATGAGCTCATTAGCACAAAGATGAAGTCCATAAAATTGGCACAAATAAAAAAATATATTTCATACAAAATTGAATAGATACCAACTATCACACAAAAGTGCCTTGATTCAAGAACTCAAATTAGTAACTCAAAATTCACTTGCATGTACAGTAATTAGCAAGAAACCCACACTGTGTCACATAGTGTCAATTCAAATAAATAAATATGACTAAATAATAGGGCCACAAACACATCATCTATGCCAAAACAACTTGCATAAGCACATAATAGTAGATAACCCCTACATCCTTAATTTTTCTTTGCAATATGACATGCATTTCATATTACTTGTTTAACTTGTGAAACTACCGACTCTCGATAATCTTACATCTTTCTAGGGATGCTACTCTCTATAAAAAAAATATTAAAACTGTTTTTAGTCTTCTAACCGGCATACCAAAATAATAGTCATTATAGTAATTGAACACAATGGAACCTCATGCGGTGTATAACCCAATTTTCATTTACATTTCAAAGTTTTTATTGTTCTAAAAGCACAATTCATGCAGATATTCTTACTCATTTTATTGCCATATATATGGAAGTATCAAATGTGCAACTTCATTAGCTAATTACAAAGTTAGAACTTACCTCAACGTAATATCACAGTCTCATCCCGGTATTCAGTTTTCTAGTGTTACGAGATTTCCATGACCAACATAAGTGATCTTTTACAGCAAGCGCCACAATCTAAACTTTGCGTCCAAAACTTCGACGCCTTGTACCTCGACCCTCGTACCGACGACCGGAGGCAAAACTTGGTCCAGGTGAAACTGTGTAAGCAAAGTTTGCCAACAGCCCAATAGTTGCCAATCTCTCGCGACACTGCTTTCCTGCCCTACCGATCACTTTCTCTGCTATCTGTGCCCACTTTGTCACTCCATGTTTCTTCACCAGCCTTATCAATTTCCTGTCTTCTTCATCTGTCCATTGGCCCTTGATCAGAGCATGAACAAGGCTCGAATCCATCGGCCAAGAAACGCAGCTGCCAACCTCATGGCCACCAACTACTCAAGCACCTCCCTTATCTTCTGGGCCATGGCGGATAGCAGAGAGCTGCAAAAATGTTGCTTTGGGCGGTCAAGGACTGGTTCCAAGAATCAGTAAGATGTTTGACGAGGTGAGGCTATCGGTTTCCTCCTATGACACTGCATGGGTTGCTATGGTTGCATCCAGGAATGCCTCAGACCAGCCTTGTTTTCCTCAATGCTTGGACTGGATTCTGGAGAATCAGCACCCAGATGGTTCATGGTGCCTCAACTCACCCATCTCTAGTTAAAGACTCTCTGTCCTCTACACTTGCATGTGTGTTGGCCCTTCAGAAATGGAAATCCTTTGTTTTTTTACATTCTCCTGGCCCCATAAGAACCTGAAACCACCACCTCTTCCTTCCATGAAAGAAGAGGATTGGAAAACAATGAAAGAGAAAGAAAAAAAAAAGGACCCCTTTTAAGCAAACAAAAGTGCTTTCTTTTCAGGAAAAACAGGGAAGTGCATTTCCATTGGGGCATTTGATTGATCATTTTGCTCTAACTCTTAAAGATACCAATTTCTGCACTGTCATCCCCATCTTCTCACACATGTCCATTGTCTCAGGAGTAACATGGTCTTCAAGCTCTCAATCAAATTCATTAAGCGGTGAGGGCAGTGTTGGAATATTTTAATAAAATAAAATGTACATTATAGTATTATAATTATATTGCAATTTATGGCTATATGGTATTTAATTACATGTAGATATGAAATGAGTTACAAATACAATAATGAGTATTATTAACTCATATTGATTTATGGTGTGCATAATATAATTTATTATTTGGCATTATTGAGAATTATTATCATTATTCCATGAGTTACAAAACTTTTAAGTTTACTCATGTGGCCAATAAACAGCGGTGGAAGCTATAACCTTTGCTCTTGGCAGTGGCTTCCGGAGCATTTATCTTGAAAAGATGACGCTACTAGTGTTAAAGGGCTTTACGATCCAAAAAGTTGAACCTATCTCTCATACGATGTTGAGATTTAATTTTTAAATCTCATGGGTGATGATTATTTAATCTTTTTGAGAGCTTAAATGTTTTCCATAGCAGCCATGCATTGTCTTCATCCTCTTGGCAGAACCTGGAGATGAGTGGTCACTGTTGGAGAAAATAAGGCAGTATGGAGAAACTGGACCGAAAATGCCTGAGTCGAATGCGTTGCACTCTTTCCTTAAGACAATATTTGCTCCCTTATAATCTGCTTAGGGTAGCAGCAAATCTGCCTCCCAAGATAAAACAGGCGAAACTCTGTTGATCACAGCAGATTGCAATCAACAGACATAAATTTGAGAGAGAGCAAGAGAGAATTCGAAGTGCTCGAGATGATATGACCATCAGCCCTATTTATAGACACCAAAGGGTGCCTAGAACAGGTGCAGACAGTTGTGGCAGTTAAGTGACTCTTCAGACGTCACTTAACAGTCACAATCTGTAGACACAGTATAGAGGTGCAACATTTGAACTAAAAGGCACTAATTGCAGTTGCCATTTTGAATTTAACTGTTTCAGTTCAAGCTGCAGCTCACACGCTGAATTTGTCGCACAAAGTTAAGGCTGGGCTCAGGGCGTCAATAGCGCCTTTACGCCGCCATCGCCGTCGCCGGGTCCGCACACGCGCGCGTGCGGTGCGGTGCACCGCACATGTGCGAGTGCATGGCCATGCATTCCATGTGTTTCTAGAACAATATGGTATGTCACATGGCCATTTAAATACCCTTAACTTTTCTATTTCCCAAGCCATGTGGGAACCCACTTCATGATTAGTTTCAACCTTATTAAATGCCAATGTTTGAGAGTTAATATCTCTCAAACCAATCAATCAATTTGATTGATTCTTTTTGCAACTTATTCCTTGTAGTACAAACTTTAATAAGGTAAGAATCAATATTGGAAAATTCCTAACAGCCACTTCACTCAAAATACATGACCGTGGTGCTTGGTTGAAACCGGCATCTTTGTATTTGAAGCGGTGGCTTTGTTTGTTCATGAGTGGTTTGCAAACAGGTTGGCGGCACATTGACTGGAACAACGGTTAACTACCGTTGGGTGATGAAACGGTGCCATGCCGTTTTATTTGTCTTCCAGAATGGAGTATCCGAATAAGGGATCTGTGACCGGTGCACAGCAACGATCACTGCAGTGCGTCTGCCTCTTTGAAGAGGTGTTATCTCTTGTCGTGCCTGTGGTCTCTGTACGTGTATATATATATACTCATGTTTGGCCAAGAAGATGAAGTTTTTGCATTCTGAAATACACATTCACATAAAATACTTTGCTAAAAGAAAATTTTCATACTGCTATCTTGATCTCCTAAAATCTACCTACTACTGTTTCACAAAGATTTTTTGAAGATCTTCGATATTGTTAATCGCAGTTCTTCTCAGGCTTTGTTGTATTCTGAGAACGAATTTGCCTGCAATCCATTAGCAAACTCTATCTTGAGTGGGGGCAAATAACGTTCTAAAGAAAGTATCTTTAGATACGCCTCAAAGCCTTTTTCGTTTCCATTTCCCGACAATTTTCCCAACATACGAAATATAGTAGTTGATGCTTGATGCACGATGTTTTTCAAAGGTATTCCCAGTATCACCCGACAAACCGGAAACAGAGTTGCTCACAAACTTGCAAAGAATGCCCATGTGATTAAACATAGCCAAATAATAATAAATAATTGAAAGTAATTCTATATGAACTCTTGATAAAATTATGTAATATAGAGTAAAAAAAAGATATAAAAATAGCTAGTCCGTGAGAGTCGCGACAAAGTCTCCAAGATGAAATCCATTGGCATAACTATGTCTCCTCCATGTACATAGAAGACGATATGAATCGGTCCACGATCACGTTGCCCAAGTATAAAATATATATAATGGATATAAAGGAAAATACGTTGCGATAGTAGAGTAGAAATAAACACTAAGTTTGGAAGCATAGTAACTTTAAGTTTTTTCTATGTCACATCCCATGGCCTTATATACATGGCCAATCATACAATAAATATTTTGGGCCTTTCGTTAATAATAAAAAGTTTCGATAAAATTTGAATGAGTACTAATGAAAGTTTAGGGGGCTTTTTGGTAATATTCCAACCTAGGGTTATATATATATATATATATATATATATATATATATGGGGGAGCTGATCGGTTGATAGCGCTAGCAAAATAGGATAAGTTACAAACGCGATCTGGCCGTCCATGCGCGATCTGTGGACGGTCCAGATCTTTTTTTTTTTTTACGTTTTTTTAAGTCTGTCCGCTATATTATGTAGCGGACGATTTTTTTAACAAAAATACCCTCCAACTTAAAAAGAGCCCATCCGTTACATAATGTAGCGGACTAGTTTTCTGACATTTTTTTCTCTTTCTCTCATTAATGCTCTGACTTTTTTTTTCTCTCTCTCACTCTCCTTTCTCTCATCCGCTACATTATGTAGCGGACAAGTTTTCTGACATTTCTCTCTCTCTCTCTCTCTCTCTCTCTCTCTCTCTCCTTTCATTAATGTTCTGACTTCTTTTCTCTTTCTCTCTCCTTTTTCTTCTTTCTAACTTGTCTCTTTATCTCACCACTTTTTTCTTCTCTCTCGTCCTCCTATCCCCTCATTTCCTCTCTCTCTCTCTCTCTCTGGGCAGAAGTGTGAGCTGCTTTCATTAATGTTTGTGAGAAGGCCTGGATATCCAGCCCCATTGACAAAGTCGTCGGTTCTCAAGAGTAGCTTGAAAGCCATCTGCCCAACAAAGCCGGTTTACTAAGCAAACTATTTTTAAACCCCAAACCACAGTGGTGTGTAGCGAGCAAACCTCATCATACCCGATTAAATCAAATGAAACTTAAAAGTCCACCCAGTCAAAATGGCAGAAACTTAAGATGCAAAAGGATCCACCCAGTCAAAGGAGAAAATTGTGGAACCATGCCAAGTCCCTCCAGACTGTATGACAAAAATGGCTCTCAGGCTATGGCGTTGGAACATACATCCAATCCAACACATGAAAAACATGCCAAGTCCCTCCAGGCTGTATGACATTGACATAAATCTGGGCTGAAATTAAACATGGTATATCTTTAGGTTGTTGACACCTTGGAGATCTTGCCTGAATTTGGAACAATCGGCGCAATCTAATAACTATGGCCAGATCTGCGCCACCAAGACTGTCCAACCGGCGCCATGCCATCCCATTACTGTCATTACCAGGCAGGCCTTTCGGGAAGGCAACGACGCCACTATATTGACAACCACCAGCGCCAATCGGCGCAACCATTGCACGCTGTCAACGCAGTTTTACATCAGGCCCAGGCACCACAAAATCACCGTTGTCACTGTGAAGCTGCCGGAGCAACAATACAATCACAATAACTCAACAAAAAAAAGGGAAAGAGAAGAGGATGCTGCCGGTAGTGATTCATCGGAACCACTGAAGGGAGCGCCGCCACCAGACGGGTTGGGGTCAAAATCCTAATAGGCCGTTGTTTTCTTCTTTCTTTGTCTCCTTCCGATGATGATGAAAGAAGAAAGAAGAAAGAAGAAAGGAGGGGAGAGGAAGATGAGAGAGAAAGAGAAAGAGAAACAAGTTAGAGAGGAGAGAGAATGAGACAAGTCAGAGAAGAGACATAAAATCAATGATGGGAGAGAGATATAGTGTGTCAGAACATTAAAGAAAGAAGAAAGAAAGGACAGAGACAGAGAAAAAAAGTCAGAAAAGTAGTGCTTCAATAGTCCGCTACATTATGTAGCGGATGGGCACTGCCTCAAACTAGAGGGTATTTTTGTCAAAAAATTGTCCGCTACATAATGTAGCGGACAGACTTAAAAAAACGCAAAAAAAATAAAATAAAAAATCTGGACCGTCCACAGATCGCCCGTGGACGGTCAGATCGCGTTTGCAACTTATCCTATTTTGCTAGCGCTATTAACGGATCAGCTATATATATATATATATATATATATATATATATATATATATATATATATATATAAGCAGCCGTCAATACCTCTTTCTTCTTCATCTGATACATGAGAGAGAGAGAGAGAGAGGGATCGGACAGATTTTTCGGTGAGTTTTTCCGGTATGTTTTTAATCTTTTCTCTCTTGTTTATTTATGGTTTATGGATTAAGGGAAACATGGGGAATCTGCCATGGGGTGATGGTGTTTGAGTGTGTGTATGTAGCTATATGAATGTGTGTTTGTGGGTTAGAAAGATGGCTGCAGGGGAAGGGGCTGCCATGGAGTGCTTTGTGGGTTTGTGGCCGTGGTAGCCATGGTTGCTAAGGGGATGGGATTGGCGGTAGCAGGGCCAGCAACAGTGCCGGTGTGGGCTTAGTGGAGAGTTGGGCTTACATGCGACGTGTCCGTGGCAGGTCCGGTAACGTGGTTGCGTGGGCTTCGTGGAGAGGTGCACTTCGGCAGCTGCACGGTGGTTGGGAGCGAGGGGGAGGTGGCGGTTTGGCACTTCACGACGGGGTGGGCTTGCGGGCGGGATCGCGGCGAGGTGGGCTTGCCGGCGTGGGCGGGTTCACGGAGAGGTGGCCTTCAGCGGCAGCTGCGTGGTGGTTGGGAGAGAGGGGAGGTGACAGTTCGGGTAGGGAGAAGAAATAGAGAGAGATTAGGGCTGACCGAAGGGAGGGGTTTTATACTTTCAATTTAGCGACGGCTTTTAGTGACCGCTAGTAAGGTCGCTAAAATTAGCGACTGCAGTAATGGTCGCTAAAGTTATTGATTGTTTAACGGTCGGCAAAATTGGTCGCTTAATTTAACGAACGATCTGGCGGTTGCTAAATGCAGTCGCTAAATTACACTCCAATTTTGTTGGCCCCACCAGATTTTTTCTGTACCTAGCAACGGCGAATAATAGCGATCTCTAATGCGGTCGCTAAAGTATGACTTAACGACCTTTTTTTTTTGCGGTCGTTAAAGGCCTTGTTTCTTGTAGTGTTTGATAGTTCTTGCCTTATTTAGAATTGCGCTGAAAAAGAGTAAGTTGTCATCTACAAATAAGGATGTAACTTGAATGGGTTGGGTTGGGTTGGTTTTTTACCTAGCCAAAAAAAACCGATATGCTTAAAAAGCCCACCGAGCTTTAACCCAAGAAAGATTGAATAAATTGGGTTGAGTTGGGTTGGGTTAGTGGGCTTTTTTGGGTTTTAATGGGTCAATCAAAATAGAATAATATGTTTAATATTTAAATAAAAATTGGATTGGTGGTGGGCGACGATGGCGGCAGCCGCCAAGGTGATGGCTGCCGGCAGCGGCGGAAGGGGTGGCTGACAGCGGCAGTGGTGGCCGGCGATGGCCGACAGTGGTGATTGGCAGTGGATGGCAGCGGAGTGCGCGGTAGTGGGGCCGACGATGGCCGCCGACGGCTAAGGTGGTGGGCGGCGACGGTCGACAATGGCTGCGGGTGGCGGCAGCTTCTGCTGCCGGCTGCTGTCAGCAATGGTAATGCCGGCCGGCGGTGGTGGTGATTAAAAAATGTGACTTTTTAGCAAATGAGTTTTAAAAGCCCAATCCAAATAACCCGCTATTATATAAGCTTAGCGCATTCTAACCCACTTTATACTTAAATGGGTTGGGTTAAAAATTCAATTTTTTTTGAGCTGGCTTGGTTAAAATCATAAAGCTCAACCCAAAGTGGCAGCCCTACCTGCAAAAAATAAGTGTGAGATGGTCGGACAGTTTTGTTCTACTTTGATGCCATGGATTTTCCCCGAGTTCTCTGCGTCGGACCGTAAGGCCAAGAAAGCTTCTGCTCAGGTAAGAAACAAGTAAGGATAAAGGATCCCGTTGACGTAGACCTTGTTAAGGCTAAAAATATCCCAATTGATCCCCACTTGACACTCCAATGCATGTCAAAACCCATTTTGTGCATCATCAAATCAAGAAAAACCAATTCTACCTGATCAATTGCTTTACTCATGTCTAAATTTAATGCAACTTGACCGGTCTGACCTTATGTTTTGTTTTTCAGTAAATGATTCAGTTCATACGCGACAAGAACATAACTCGTAATTAACTGCCCTGGCACATAAGCACTTTGAGTCCCCAAAATTACGCTAGGTAAGATAACTTGAACCGGTTTGCTAACACTTTTGAGGCAAATTTATAAATAACGTTACACAAGCTGATGAGCCTAAAACTCGGAGGCAAATTCAGGTTAGTTGCATTTGGAATGAGAACGATATGGGTGAAGTTAAATGTAATCAAAATGACCCGAATTCAGGAAATCGAGCGCGCTAGCCACCACCTCCCAGCATACTAAATGCCAATATCTTTTGAAAAACAGGTCCGGACTAGAAGCCTTTAAAGGGAACATAACAAACAAGGCCGAATGTACCTTGTTAGCAGCGAAATGTTGTCAAAGCTGTGCATTTGATTAGGCAGGCAACTTTTTCCAAGACTTCATTAATAGCGTGATGTCGTGAGTTGGAAGAAGAGAACAAGTCGTAGAAATGCGACGACACCGTAAGTTCTTTCTCCGTTTCATCAGCGCACCAAACCAACTCACTTCTTCTGACATTAGCTATGGTGATTGCACTTTTCCGTTGCCTGGCTTGGGAATAGAAGAACCATCAAAAATATTATTTAAAAGTATAAGCTTAAGCACAAAGCTCAGCAGCAAAGATGATACACACCTACAGAGTACAACATAAGTATTCAATAACATATAATTGAGTCAAATGAAGCATAACGAATCAAAAGTGTGAAGAAAACAAATAATCTTAGCACGACGAATATACTCATTTGGAATATTGACCTAGCAAAGCTTAAACCAAAGTCAAAGGAATCCATATAATTAAACTAATATTAAGGCACGACACAACCACGTAATACGTGGTGATACGTTACCCTAAGCATGCAAATGTTCTACCTTCAAAGTTTGCATACAGGAAGTAATTGCTATATCATATCATGACACTACATTAGCCTAAGCACATGTAAGTTCTAAATAGTAGTTCAATTCCAAAGGGATCCGCCGGATATCAAAGTATCACTAAAGCGTTACAGTCACATACAACAAGGTATCAAAACTTTACAAGTAATGAAATGGAGTAAAATGAATATCTCAAAAGACTTCAAAGTATGTTGCATATCGGGCAAAAAAGTAAGAAGAGGAATATATGAATCCAGTGCAGGCTGAATCATTAAAAACAGATTTCGTATGACCTGGATATAAGCAAATGGACCTGTGAAACAAACAAGGATAAACAATGGGGAAGACGAAGCACATGTGCCGTGCCATGTAAGCAGAAATCACCACTGGTTGAATCATCAAAAACAGCCTTACAATGCTTTTGTAACAAAACGGTACAAGGCAATGGACAAAGGTCAACTATTTAGTACATGGGTGAAAAAATTAGACAATTGTCCAAAATAAATCCTTTACCAAGCGAAGCCTACAGTAAAAAACAGTGACTTGGTGGATATAAACCAAAGGATCCGCTAAACAAACAAGCAACTTCGTGATGAATTGAATATGGTACAAAGATAACGAATTAGCATTATTAGCCACAAAAGTGTTAACATTCAGAGATAAACAATTGGGTTAAAATTTGAACAGGTATAATGGTAGATTAATTACTTGGGGTCTTACATCCCCCTAAAAATAACTCATGCAAAAGTACCATGAAAGATAACTACAAATTACGATGATAACCTAAAACATCAAAATAATCAATGATAGATTACTTGGGATCTTACATCCTCCTTTACTAATAAATATTGCGTTTTCAAATTTGGTACCTCCAAGTCATCAAATAGGAGTGGATACTCTCTCTCATAGATCTGTCTTATTTACATCCTCCTCTACTTATAATGGATCGTGAAAACATGCTCCTTCAATAACTCAAGCCAACGACGCTGCCTCATATTTAGCTTATTTTTTTTGTGTGAACAGATATTTAAGAATCTTATGATCCGTGTAGATCTCACACGTCTCACCATAAAGACAATACCTCCATATCTTAATTGCAAACACAACTGTAGCTAGCTCTACGTCATGAGTGTGGTTGTTCCTTTCATAATTTTTGAAATGGCGGGATTCATATGCAATAACCTTTCAAGTGCCACTACAAGAAAAAAAGCTTTTAGCGACGGGAAAATCCGTCGCTAAATATTTTAGCGACGGATTTCCGTTGCTGAAAATCCGTCGCAAAAGGCCTCTTTTCTTGTAGTGTGCATAAGAACACAACCCAACCCTTTTAAAGAGGCATCAATATGAATAAAGAAACCACTTGAACCAAAAAGTAGTGCAAGAACCGGTGCTGAAACCAACCGATTCTCTAACTTCTGAAAACTATTCTCGCAGGCCTATGACCAAATAAACTAACTCCTTTATGAGTCAACAAAGCCAAGAAGGGCTAGCAATGCTTGAGAATCCCTCCAGAAAACAACTATAATACCAGTCCAATCCCAAAAAGCTACGAATCTCCGTAACAGAAGTCGGCTTACTTCAATTCACCACAGCGGCCTCTATTTTTTATGGATCTACATAAATCCATCCTTTGTCACTACGTGACCTAGAGTAGATACTTGCATTAACGAAAATCACACTTCTTGAATTTTTCATAGAGCTTTGATCTCTCAATATCTGTAAAGCATTTGGATAAATAAGAATGTCATAATTGAAAACAATCTCAAACTGATCAAGGAATTGCTTGAACACCCTGTTCATCAAATCCATAGAAGTGACATGAGCATTAGTTATACGAAATGACAAAACAAGAAACTCGTACTGCCTATACCTCACCCTAAAAGTAGTTTTAGGCATATCCTCCTTGTTGATCCTCAACTGATGGTAACCAGATATGAGATTACTCTTGGAATAGAATCAAGCTCCTTGCAACTGATCGAACAAGTTGTCTACCCTTGGTAATTAAAGATACTTATTCCCCATAGTTACATGATTTAATTTCAAATAATCAATATCCAATCTCATAGACCGATCCTTTTTCTTAACAAATAACACAGGTACATCCACATAGAAACACATGGAAAAATAAAACCAATATCCAACAAATCCTGAAACTAAACCTTAATCTTTTTTAGCTCTACTGGAGCCATGATAAGATCGGCAGAGAGTTTCTCTTTATTAGAAAGAACTCCCAAAAGACCTTCAGGAAAAACATCTGAAAATTCTTTCGCAACAAGAATACTACTCAAATCCCCACTACATGAGCGATATCATGAACCTAGAACTGCATGCAACCTCTCCTAAAAAGCCTCTAGCCATCAACGTTGAAGTAGTGCAAGGAGGTGCAAAAGGTCTAGAACATTGATACATAATTAACTCTAGTAGACTTCGAATGCAAACACTATTTGTTCTAACTAGTAACTAACTCTGCCATGATAGGAAGTTAGCCAATCCATGCTCAAAATCACATCAAAGTCATGCATTTCTAAAGGTATAAGGTCAGGATGTAGATCCCTATATATCACTAACTCGCACAACACAAGATCTATAAACTGTGGAGGCTTCAAAAGAAGCTCTGACTGGAGTACTAATAGATATCCTGCTATCTAGGGACTATAACTCGATCAGTACCTAGTTGACGAGCAAAAGATGAAGAGACATATGACAATGTGGAACCATGATTAATCAAAAAATAGGCTTTAGATGAACATATGCAACATGTACCCGTCACTACATCGTTAAGCATGAGCTCGAGCCCAAGTAGTTGCTACCTGGTTCATTCCTGACAGCTGGTTCTGCTTTCTTCTACCCTAAGTAGATTGGGGCTTAAGCTGCTGAAGCAATCCCGAATCCTGTGCCTCAACTGCTAGCAGTTAAAGCACACTCACTCTCCCAATAACAACCGCCACTATCGTCCTTCCTGTAAGTTTGGAAGCTACCTCGGGCTTATGAGTACTCCGAACTGGCTTCTTAATAGTCAAGTTGTTGTTCTTCCTCTTAGGCTTATGAACTACATCTTTGCCCTTCAAGCTACTCGCTTATCTTCCTTATCTCTGCCTCTGATCCTTATATTATAAGGTTCATATTATCAAGCCATAAAGATGAGTTCTTAATAAAAGTAAAACCCCAAGCTCACGCACGTAGCTATTAGCTCCACTAAGTCTTCTCAGATTAATTACATAAAATGGGAGGAGAAAGGGGGTGAGTACAAAACTCAGCAAACATAACGCACACACAAGCCCATGGAGTACAATGTAGGTATTCAATAACATATAACTAGGTCGAACGAAACATATAGAACCGGAAGTGCAGAGACCACAAATTACCTTAGTACGAAAAATACTCTAATTTGGGGATATTGACCCTACAAAGCTCAAGTTAAAGTCAAAGAGACATATTCATATTGAACTAATTATCAAGTATGATACAACCATGTAATAGGCGAGTGTAAAGCACATTAATCTAAGCACGCAAAGTTTCAAAGTTAAAAAATCTGCATATCGGTAGCAATTTTAATATCATACCATGGCATCACGTTAGTCTAAGCATTTATAGGTTCTAGAGATTAGTTTAATTGAAAGGGACTTAATGAATATCAAAGTATCTCAAATGCTTAATAGCTGCACACAACAAGGTATCAAAACTTTTAAAATTAATTCAAATGGAATAAGACGAATACTTTTAAACGACCTCAAAGTTGTAACGTCTCGGAAATCTGGAGCTGTGTTGCCCTGAACTCCCGGAACGTTAACCTACCACATCACATCAAACTTGCCAAATCCTTCACTAACACATACTTCGAAGCATTTAATCCGATATCAACTCAAATTCTTCAATTACAAGATTACAAAATTACTTGGACTGAAACTATTAAAACCTAGGTTCTTTACAAACTCAAGTCCTTATAGAATGAGTCGACAATACCGACCCTTGCAGGGGTCTCACTATACAGTAATGGTGGGCTCACTGGAATCTCATACAGACTCTAAACCTCATCCCCGAGCATGCTACTGTTGATCATAACCTGCAGAAAGGAATCAAACAAAGGTGAGCTTTGAGAGCTCAATAAGGTCGTTCAAGGACTTCCGAAAGAAAACGATTCAAAGAATCCATCCAACGATAATTTTCAAGAAATATTTCAAATGATCTAAATAGATTGAAGGTTTCCAAAATGATCAAAATTTATCATAAATAGATACCAAAATACACAATAACAATCCCGACAGGTTCCAAAACTATCATTAAAAGATCATTTTCAAAGCCATCATTCCAAAATACAATGATGATTTTTCAAAAGATTTCAAAACAAGCACAAACCATTTGAGACAATCCTTTCCAATCATTTCTATAACAGTCACGGTAAGATACGATGTCAATAAATTCAAAGATGTTGATCTTGGGTAGCTGTGATGCCATTCCGACAAAGCCAGTATGCGATGCCATTCAGGCAAAGCCAGTATGGTGTACGCATGCATGATGTACTTTAATAACTAGTCCCACTGCGTACTAGCCTGCGTTCCACGCAGGATTCAAGCCAGCCTATACGCCTCCCCACAGTACGTTTTCCCAGGTCAACACAAAATCAACAATATCAATGAGCATTAACATAAGCTCAAATCATCTAAATCAATTCGGGTTTCAATAACAACAAACATACTGATATAAGTCATCACTCGGAATTCTAGAATAACCACAACAAACAGCAAGAATGATTGCGAATAGTTATCGAATTTAGGCACAACAATTCATAAGAATGGATACAAACAATTATTGAATTTGCTCAGCATGTGATACAAGGTGAGCATCGATAAGATTTCTAAACAACCGATACAAATTCAATGTTAGGGTTCCGGATATTAGCATGCTGATATTAATTACATGTCCCAATATTTGACAATAACTATAAGCAAATTGAAGAATACTTATGAACAAAAGTTATCGCAATTAAGGCTCAGACAATAGTCCTTACCCAAGGTTCAGATAGAAACCTTTACTTGGATCCGCAGCTAAATTATCCTAATCGAAAGTTTTTAGCTTTAACCTAAATGAGATAATCAAATAATCAGAACACAACCTACACTACAATATTATAAACTCAATATGGACGCACGCATATTCCCAAAGTGAACCCTTTCATTGGGTATGTAAAATTATCAAAATGCCCCTTAGGTGTGAAATTACCAAAACGGACTTTCCGTGAGTAAAACCGTTAAAATAACCTTATTGTATGTGAATTTACTCAAAAATGCCTTTTATAGGTAAAATTACCAAAATACCCATTTGGGTGGCAAATTATCAAAATACCCCATGAGGGTTCCCGGCTCCGAAAAAATTTCAAAACATCTTAAAACACTATTTTTAGCTTCCTGAAGTCATTTTTGGGTTAAAAAATATTTTAAAAAATTTTCTCCCGAAAATTCCGAACTGGTGTCCCGACCGAGCACTTAGAAGCCGATTAGGCTAAAAGTAGCTATTAACTTCGGAATGGCACAAAATTTTGAAAATGAAACATATCAGTGAAATAAGGTTTCCTTAAAATGTTCAGATTAAAATAACTTGGTTTGATATGCTAATTAAATTGCAAATTTCTTCTAATCGATACCCTAATTTAGCATCCTTCACTCATACCGAAAATTTCCAAAACATTCCAAAGCGGACATCTCATAAAAATATTAGGGGTTACTGTTTTGCACTTTGCTAAATTTTGATCCTAGCTATTTATGAAAATTCGAATTAAAAACTGCCTATTTGATTTTCTATTATTAGCGACACTTACACTTACTGTTCACAATCAAAGCACACACGAATTTACCTTTTACACACACAGTCAGTCACGTTCTTCTTCTTCACTTCTCTGCCGCAGCTTACAAAGCACAGACTCCTCATACTTAAACCACCAAATCCCACACTTAAATACTTGAAACTCCTAAACAACACACCCATAATCACACAATACCACATACCCGAACGAACACACACTGTAACCATTTGAAACACACACACACACGCCAACAGGGGCGGAGCTACGCTTGTACGAGGGGGGGCTAATGTACCCCCTCAACTTTTGGAAAGAAAATTTCCCATTTCACCTCTCTCTCTCTTTCTGCCTACAACACACACACACACACACACACACTATATCTCTCTCTACGCCGCCCAAGGGCCAAGTCTCTCACCCACAGTGCACTCCCACTCTCCCAGTCCCAGACGGCCAGACCGGCATGCCGCAGACGAAGTCAAAGGCAACGCCGCGACCGGCGACGGCCGGCAGCGTGTGGAGACCCGCTCAGATCTGGAATAAGTGGAGGCATCGACTGGCGAGGAGGTCGTCTTCACTCTTTAGATCTGGAACCTTCAACCGATTAGATGAAGCAGTGACCGCCGTACTGACCGGCGAGTGGCGACGGCAAGGCGAGGACTCCACCGTCCAACAACCCTCTGCCGACGACGACGCATTGACGACCGGTGAAAGATTCATTATTTTCAGATTTAGTTACGCATTTTCAGATTGTCAATTTGTCATTTACTTTCCTAATTGAGCATTTCAGATTTTTAATTGAGCATAAAAATCATTTTAGATTGTCGATTGAGATGCTTTCCTAATTTGTTTTCGACGTTACTTTTCCAATTGCTTTCGTAATAACATCCATGATTGGGACTAGATTGATTTACTCTACTATGTTTGATGAAAGCCTTTTAAATTTATTTTGGAGGCTTTTGGACTCAACAGGGAAGACGAAGTACTGAAAAATCAGTCTATGTGGACTAGAAAAGGGGAAATAAGAATGAGATTGTTTTGCTATGGTTGTTTTGTCTACACTCCTCCAAGCATAATTAGGGTTGTTGAAATTTAGAAAATGAATATATAGGAAATATAAGTTTATAAGGATAGGTAATATATTATTTTACTTATAAAAAAAATTAGCGACTTCAATATATTTTTAGCACCTCCTGAGATGAAATCCTAGCTCCGCCACTACACGCCAAGAACACACCTAGCTCCTCATAAATTCACATACACACATTGAACCCATACTAACCTACCCTACACCACTTGATACATACCCATATCCACATAAATTCGCATATATACATATATTACACACTCAGGCACGCACACTGGTGCACTCATATGTGCATGCACACACAAAAATACGTACTGAACACACCCATTAAAAGATGGAAAATTACCCTAAAGGATTCTTCAATTCCTCTCTAGCTCTCACTGATTTCCCTTAGCCCGAACTTTGGTTTGCCCGAGCCCCTGCTTCCTTCTTCTTCCTCTCAATTTTTTGTTCTGTTTTTTGTTACTGTTTCTCTTCTTCTTCTCTCTTTTTTTTTTCTTGTCTCTCTCTCTGCCGAGCTCTTGCTCTTCTTTCCCTCCGCTTCTCCTTCTTTTCTTTTCCTTGTTTGATTTTGCTCATTTCCTCTCTCTTCCTTTTCTTCTATTTTTCTTCTCTATTCGCGGAACTTTGTTTCTCTGTTCTGTTCTTTCTTTTCCCCATTTTTCTATTTCTTTCTTGCTTTTTTTTTTTCCTTTTGTTTTTCTTTATTTCCATTTAATTCCCTTTCCTTTATCTAATTCAATAGTTAAACATTAAATTGCATTAGTCATCATGAAACTAAGTAGGAGGTTGCATCTTCTTACAAAAAATTTCACAACAATTTAACACCTAATGCCAACTTCCAAAAATTACAATTTAGCCCCCAAAGTTTTCCAAAATTACAAAATGACCCCAAAAGTTTCAAATTTTACATTTTTACCCCATAAACTTCCATTCTCTACTACTATCTGAGCATCACTTGAAATTATCGCCCATTTATTTTTCGGGTTACAGATGGTTATTTTAAACAACTCCCGAAGTTCGGGATATTACAAAAGTACACTAAGTATTAGGCTAAAAACAAAGAGGAGAAAGATAAAAACCCAATGCATATTGAATCATCTAAAAGAGATTTGTATGGTCTAGATATAAGCAAATGAAGCTGTGAAATAAACAAGGATAAACAATGGTGAAGACCAAACACAAGTGTCGTGCCACATAAGTAGAAATCACGGCTGGTTATGTGGAAGAGAAAAGCTTTACAATGCCTTTTTTTTTTTGTAACTTTTTCAAAGATATTGTCGGCCTTAAAACTCGCTCTCTTCTCATTTTTTACTTCTCTCTCTGTAAAACAACCACCACAACCCAAATCCATTGCTGTTGGGGGGGGGGGGTGTTTCTTCCTCTATCCCCCTCTAATCTCCATTACTCCTTTCGTGTTCAAACTTTCTACCGCCATCCTCTGTCCAATCCATCACCATGCTGTTCTCTGCCCTCAGTCGCTGCCTACTCACCTTCTTTTCTACGGCGCCACTGCCACAGCCACGCCTTTCATCGCCATCACTCCTCCTTTGGCCTTCAAAGCTGGCTCCAATTGACTAGGTTCTTCAGTATGTTGAAAGTTTCTGCTTTGGGGTGTATTGAAGGGTATATTTGTAACTTTGATTGAGATGCTTGATCGATTCGTTGTTTGGTTTTTGTTTTAGGTTAGTATTCAGCTGCTTGATAGTTTAGTTAGCGTTTGGTAACACTTCCAGTTTTGATTTTCTGTTTCCAAAAAAACAAAAACCAAAACCAAAACCACTTTATTTTATTTTTTTTACAAAAACAAATGGGTGTTTGATTACCTAGTTTTTATTTGAGTTTTTTCTTTTGGGTGTTTGATTACCCAATTTTTATTTTGAGTTTTTTCTTTGGTGGTGATTAACGGTGGCGGTGTGGTGGTGGTGGGGCGTGGCCGTGGCGGTGACCGGCGATGGCCGCCGACAGTCGCCGGCGGCTGGCGGTGGGAGGGTGGTGGTCTCAAAATAAAAATCAAAACTAAAAATTGAAAACTCATTTCTGGAGTTTTAAAAAACAGCTCGGTTTTCAAAACTGAAGAAAAAAAAAACGAAAACTATGTGCCAAACGCGTTTATTTTCTTCAATTTACAAAGCCGGAGAAAAAACTGAAAAAATAAACGTTACAAAACAAACCCTTAGTTTTTGTCTTTTTCTTAGTCATGTGCTTCGCGGGGGGGAGGGAGGGCTTTGGGCGGGGCTGTGAACCAGGTATGTTGGTCGATCTTAGATGTCCGATCTTCCTGTCTTAAGGGTTTTGGCCAGCATGTTACAACTTTGTAGCCTAATCATTTAACTGGATTTTTCCCTCCTTGAGCGTCTCCATTTAATCGAGTTACTACAACTTCTTTACGGTGGCGGTTCCCCTAAACCTTTTCTTCTTTATGACAACTTTTTCATTCATTTCTTAGATCTTTTGGTTTTGAGTTTAGGGTTTTGAAGGACGGCGTGTTATTTGTGATCTTTAGTGCTTAGCTAGGGTGTTGCCATTGTTGTTAACATTTTAGTAGCCACATGTAGAGGCTATTATGTAAGTCGTGGTGACTGTGCTGGACGTGACTTTCACGCTTATCTTCGAAAGAATGGACAAAGTTAACCTTCGAGAACTTCCTCTTGGAATAACCTCCGAGTTCTGGACAGTTGGATGGAAGATCGGATTTTTCCTTTTTTTTACTTTTGAGTAGGCCGTAGAGTAGGCTTTGGTATTAAAAAGAGGCTTACTTGCACTATAAATCATGTGTTCGACAAAGAATTGCAACGATAACCCTAATCGTTTACAACTAGACACCCCAAGACCACAAGGTTTGCCATATGTTGCGATCCCAAGATGTTACTAATGAACGTGAAAAAATTTGTTAGTTATCAAGAGTAAGATGGTGGATTCATTTGTTCTTACTAATTTTGCATCTTTTTCTTCCACTAGTGTCCACCCAAGCCCACCACCACCACCATCGTGCAACACTGTTAACACCACCAACACCCAAAATCACAACCACCATTCACCTCTGGTAGCACCCAGCACCATTCACACTCGGAAGTCCATTGTGAATTGGGTCAAAACTGAACCATAATGAGACTTTTTCGTTGATTTGTGATAAGGATTCGTTGCCTGAGTGTTGAGGTTGATTGGAGTAAGGGTTGGTTCATAATCGAACCGTTAGAGGAACCCACATAGTTCATTTGGAGAAACCAAAACGGGAATGAGTGGTGTAGAGTGATTCAGGGTTTACGGATTGAAAGAAAAAAAGAGGATTAGGTTGAAAGAGGTGGGGTGGAGGGATTTGACGAAGAAGGCGGTGGTGGTGTACATGTTAGGGTTTTCAATAGTGGGTGGAGAGGATGTTGACTATGGTGTCGTGGGGGAGGTTGCAAGTGGAGTTGGGGGAAGATGTCGCTAGTCTAGACGGCAGTGGATCTTTGTTCTGCCGATGTTGGCTTCTGTCTTGTTGTTGTCCTCATTGCCTTGTGGTCATCTGAAATGGTGTTGGTGGATTGATGATGATGATACCGTGGTTGGTTGGGGGTGGAGTTGGGTTAGGTAGGAGTAGGAGTAGGAGCAGCTAGCGCCAGCGGTAGCCGAGCGTAAGCGAAATTTATCGAGGTGGACCCCTAGCAAAGTTCAGGGAAGGAGAAGAAAGAAAAAAAAGAGAAAATCTCTAAGAAGATAGACTCTTGTTCATTGATATAAAAGAGAAAATGCTTTTGTAACAAAACAATACAAGGCAATGGACAAAAGTCAAACAACTGATTTCTTTATTTTAAAGGCTACTAATTAACATCAACTATTTAGTACATGGGTGGAAAAATTAGACAACAGTTCGAAAGTAAACATTTACCAAAGGAAGCCTATAATAAAAAACAGTGACTTGATGGAAAAAACCTAAGGAACCGCTTAATGAATAAGAAACTTCATGATGAGCTGAATGTGTTACACAGATAACATATTAACAATTACTTCAAAGTTAAGATAACAAATTAACACTGTTAGTCACAAAAGTGTTGACATTCAGAGATAAACAATTACTTCAAAGTTCGAAGAGGTATAATGAGTGTAATTTTTATCTCAATTATGAAATAATCTTCGCAAAGTTGTGTAAGTCTCTAGTAAATTGAAAATCCAGAGAATCAAATTCGTCCACCTAGATTATAATCTCTACAAACAGAAATTCAACATTCAGATTTTCCACATAATCAAATTGGGATTACTTACCAACTACAGGTAAAAAATTAAGATCCTCAAAACCCTAGGTTTTTCCTTCTTCTATCTTTTTGTAAGTCAAAATTGCACGTATTGGTAAAAATATAAATTGACTAGCCTTTATTTCGCCAAATTTGATAAATAACTAGAAGAACCCTCAAGATATGTCACTTATTCAAAAGACCCCAAAAGATAACTAAAATTATGAAGATACCCTAAAACATAAAAATAATCAATAATAGGTTATTTGGGGTCTAACAGTGCAAGATTTTCTCTATCATTTTGGATCCTTCAAATATCCCAAACTTTTATTTCGCGAACTTTTTTTTTTAGGATGAGGACAAAATACCTATCTGCATTCTATTTTCATCCGCAAATAGGTGGACATGCAATTCTTCAAGACGACATTTTTTCATGCTCTTTTCATTAGATACAGTTGAATTTTCTTTAACGAGTCGAGATCAACACCAACTGCATTAAGCCTACTTTGAAAGGCTGCTTATTGTTACACTTTTATCTTGAATTACAAGATTAGAAGAAAAATAAGAGCTAAAAAGTGACAATTTTTCTATGATATGGAAAAGCTTATATACACCGTTCCGTCTTATTCGATTTCTTAAAGCAAATTAGAACTCGTGTTTAGGTTTAATTTATTTATCATTTTCATTTCATATTCTATGTTGTGGTGCATTTAATTAATCCATCATTCTTGTTTTGACTACAAACAAATAGTATCCCCTACAACCAAACAAGGTCCAAATTTTCCTTTTTGATTTTCCACAGACGCCAAAAAGGAAAATTTTAAACACATATTTCAACTTGCATGAGATGCCATCCCAAAAAACATATTTTACTCCTTAAGTTGCTTTTCCTATTATGGAAGGGACCAAATCTCAAGACGTGCCTGACATATAAAATGTAAGAGACTAAAAATATTTCTCTTTTTAGTATTTCTAGTACAAGCGAGGGGCATGCAGAACTAAAAAATTTTGATATTGATAAGAGGACAAAAGTTGCAATTACAGTACAGCAGTACACAGTGGCTCATCACATGCCCCAGATAAAGTAATGTGGGGTGACTTTGATAATCTAAAGTCGCCGCCAAGGATATTTTTTCAATAGCAATGATAAAAATTTTCTTACTGGACGTGGGCGGAGTCGTGATGATG
Organism: Escallonia rubra; assembly: GCA_033065855.1. Classification (NCBI taxonomy): domain Eukaryota; kingdom Viridiplantae; phylum Streptophyta; class Magnoliopsida; order Escalloniales; family Escalloniaceae; genus Escallonia; species Escallonia rubra. Next base: position 101,810 of record JAVXUO010000925.1, read on the forward strand.
GTGGAGTGGAGCCATGACAACGGTGGATTAGAGTTCTGATATCATGTTAAGTTATTATTTGCTCTAAAAACTTAAGCTGTTAGTAATTGGGCCCAACAATGTTATTATACTTAAGAGATACCTTGTAGGCCGTAGCAAATGGCCGAGATCGGATTTTCATTTCTCCTAGTTTCGTTCTACAACGAACTTTGAAGAGAAGAACAAGTTGCGCCATTGAAATTAGTAGCAATACGTGTCCCCGCTCAATAATCATATATAGTTGTCGATCTATTTGGCTGGAGTTTCGAAAAGAATATTAAAAAGACTGGTTTATCGTAGCATTTCCATGCTCACTGGTAGGTAGCTAGCCAGTTAGGGCACAGGGCACATATTTCATAGTTGGTAGGGACATCATTTTTGCCTAAACATGAAGGCAATAGTGGTAGTTGATATCAAAGCAAAAAGATAATCCTAGCAACAACTTATTCATTTTGGAGGACGTTTTGACATAAAAATAAGTTCATAGATACCTTATCTCCTCCATTGGAAGTAATGGCTTTGATCATTTTTAATGACAGGTGACTTTAATGGCAGATGGCAGATGGCAGTTAATAAAAGTTACGGATGGACATGCATGGAGCTCAATTGTAGGAAACATGGGAGAAGTTTTCTACAGCTGTTGATTGAAGATGGCGAATTAACAGCCTCAGACGGTTACACTAAGCCAGCAGCTTCTAGCAGTTGCAAGTTGGTTACGTTCAAGGGGTGGATAAAAAGAAGAACCGAAGAGAAAGAAGACAACTCAATATTCAAAAACAACTTTAGAAGTAGACTAAGGATCTGTTTGAAATCACTTACAGTCCGTTTCGAACCAATTCTTTTAGGATTTGGATTTCAGATTTGGAATTGGATTTGGAATTGGATTTGGAATTCAATTCACTTTTTTTTGTTTGGAACGAAAGGGAATTCAAATTACGGAATTCCAATTTTGTGTTTGGAGAACAGAGGAAATAGAAAGGTAATAAATTTTTCGACAATTATATCCGTGACTTACGATGCAAAACAAATTACGGTAAATGGTTTCAAATGTGCTAGTGCCACCACATGGTGGTGGTGGTGGTGGTGGTGGCAGCACTGCACGGGGTAGCAACATCGACGGTGGAAGTGCTGGGGTGGTCAAAGGATGGTAATGATGGTAGTGGTGGTCGTCAACTGATGCCAATAGTGAAGCTGGTGGCAGTAGTGGTGGCAATAGTGGTGGTGGCGGTGGTGGCAATAGTGATGTTGGCGGCAGTGGTGGCAGTAGTGGTGGTGTCGCCAGTAGTGGTGGCAGCGGTGATGGTGGCGACAGTGATGGTGGTGGTGGCGGCGGCAGTAGCGATGGTGGCAATAGTGGTGGTGGCGACGTTGGCAATAGTGGTGGCGGTGGCAGTAGTGGTGGCGGTGGCAGTAGTGGTGGTGGTGGCAGTAGTGGCGGCGACGGTGATAGTTGTGGCAGTACTGGCAGTAGTGGTGGCGGTGGTGGTGAAGGATGCAGTGGCGGTGGTGGTGGCGGCGGTAGTGTTAGCGGTGGTTATGGCGGTAGCGACAGTGATAGTAGTGGTGGCGGTGGTGGTGGCAATAATGGTGGTAGTAGTGGTGCCGGTAGTGGTAGTAAAAGTGGTGTGGCGGTAGCGGCAATGAAGATGGGGTGGTGGGTTCATTGTTGGAGAGATCCAGAAAAAATGGTAAGATAAGTAAATAATTACTTTTAATTCAAGTCAATCGAAATCCCATGAAATTCGACCATTTTTTCATCGGATTTTACACTATAGAAACAAATCCAGTCAAATCCCATGAAATCCAATTCTTTTTTTTAATGTTCCAAACAATAAAATTTGAGGATTTGAAATGAAATCCCATAAATTTCATGGTTCCAAACACACTCTTAAAGTTTTGGTTTTCAGTTTCTAGAAAAACTAAAACAAGTTTAGTTTTTATTTTTTACAAAAACAAATTAAATGAATGTTTGATTACCCAGTTATTATTTTGAGTTTTTTCTTTACCATTTTTTTTTTAATTTTTTCACCAACCATTTTTTTTCCAACAGATTCCCAAAACTCCCCGAAGCACCACCTTCAATGGGTGGCACCACCACCATCCAATTCGCAGCACCACCACCATAATTAAACGCGATGGTGGTGGGATGGTGACCAGTGGCGGAGGGAGTGGGGGGCACCGGTGGGCCGGTGCCCACCTGCTTCTCCAGAATTTGTGTCCTTTATATGGTATATTTTATCTTCAATGGTAAAAGTGCCCACCTAAAATTTTGAAAAATACTTAAAGGAGATGTATTTGTGGTCATTTTACATGTTAATATATCTAAATATTTCAAGGATGGTTAAAAAAGATATTCTTTTAGTCATTTAAAATGCTAAACTTACACAAATAAAAGACTTAGTTTACGCATAAAGTCAACACAAAAAATTATGTTTGTTCTCACTCTCTACGGTTTCCAAAGCCTCAATACTTTCAAAGCCATAAAGACACATATGCGGACATGAGAACACCGCCTCCTCCTACTTCCCTCACTGCACACCGGCCTTACCTCACGACAGCACACCCTCAACGGCCAACGCCACTGCCTCCACTCGTCGGTCCAACTCCGGCAGGTCACGGGCTTACAAGTCACGGCACCCAAAGCCCAAACGTCACGACCTCACGTGCTCAGGCAGGCTGCAGGGCTGATTCACAGGCTACCGGCAACAATGCTCATGGACGGCAGTCGCCAGGTCAATTTCTCGACAAAGACACCAATGGTCGCTGCATTCTGTAAAAGTAAGGGAAGATCCAGGGATTGATTCTTAAATTTTCTACTTCTCGAAACCCTTCATTTTTTGTATCAATTTAGGATGTGACAATTGAATTTTGGAACTTGCAATTGACAATTAGGAATTGATAGAATTTGAAAATTGCTATCAGTGGGATTGTTAATTTCAGATTGAGATTTTGGTGCCCACCTTAAAAAAAAATTCTGGCTCTGCCACTGATGGTGACGGTAGGACAAATTATGGGTAGTGCGACAGTACTGAGGTGGCGTGTTGCTTGAGGTCCCATTGATTGTCCATGTCAGTGGGGTGGAGATGGTGGGTTGATGTCTGATTCATTGTCGAAGGCGTGGGTTGGCGACGGGGGGGCTAGATCCATGGGTGGCGATGACGGTAGGGTGGCGGTGATGGGGCAGATCTGTGGGTGGCAGTGGCGAGAGTGTGGCGGCAGACCCGTGGTTGTCGAAGGCTTGGGTTGGCGACGAGGGGCCAGATCCGTGGGTGGCGATGACGGTAGCGTGGTGGTGCTGGGGCAGATCTGTGGGTGGCAGTGGTAAGAGTATGGCGGTGGTATGGTAGACCCGTGGTTGTCAACGGCGATAGGGGCAGATTCGTGGGTTACGAAGGCGATAGGGTGACAATGCGGCATATTTGGCAGATGGAAGGAAGTGTTTGGTGGTGGTGGTGGAGCCCTGTGTGTGAGAGCCTTTTTTTTTTTAAATGATACTCATTTTTTTTGCTTTTAACAAAGTTTGAAGGTTGAATCGCAAAACAAAAACTGAAACTGGATACCCAAAACTCCAAAATTGAGTTTTCAAAAACAATCATATTTTAAAAATTGCTTTTCAAAACTGAAGGAAGAAAAAAAACGAAAACTGTCTGTCAAACGATTTTTTTCCTGGAAAAAAAAACGTTGTCACAGGCTACCTAAGTCATCCTTTTCAATTACTGGTTAGTTTAAAATTGATTATAACTGTGATATCAGGTGTTGGACCTAAATACTTTTGATCATCATCAAAATCGATCAAAATCTTTGGCCATTAAAGTATATAGTTGGTCAAACCCGATTGAAGGGAGAATTTAATGCCTATTTAGTATTAGTTTTCTAATATTAATTTAATTGGTCATACCTAATTGACTTGAAGAAAAATGAGAATTTTGAATTTAATCAGTTTTGAACACTATGAAGCAAATTTAGTCGTTTTACTTTTTGCCAAATATTTCAGTACTTGATCAATACGAATTCAATGAGGTTCTTCAATTATCTTAAAGCCAACCACAAACACGATATTGCAACGAAGCTCTGAAATAATTGCTAAAATCCAGAAATGGGCGTTCTATAAAGTATTGAGCTGGAAAAGAGCGGTGGCATCTAAGACAAACAAGGAATTATGCAGAAACTGGGAGCTGCCAATGACAGTACTGCTCAATTGAATTTTTGTTTTAATGTAATTTGATTTACAGAAAAAGAGAAATATTGTAATTGAGTGGAAAGAATGTAAGATGATGTTAGATTTCATTAGTAATAAAATGACCTTTTTACCAAAAAAACACGGTATTGCAACGAAATGACCACGTAACTTCGAGACGGGTTCTATTTACCTTTGAACTGCAACATGAACGATCGTGCAACTATACAAGGCAATTAACTTCACCCCAAATCACATCGATACAAGTCTGTGGGTAAGTCTAGCAAACATTAGCCGACCAAATTACACAAATGGCAACACTAAATAATGCACATCTCATACTCAACGTTCCAACATCTCTATATACATATGCACCCTGCATCGGACTACTCCGGTGCTACAATATTGCATCGCAAACATGGCGTCAAACTGCGGGACCTCCCTTCCCTTGGCATGTAGTAACTCCATGCGAAAGGCAGCAAAATGAGAGGGTGCCGAACTTGGCCACACGAGATGCACGGGCACAACTAAACAAATTCTCTTCCAGGCCATGCGAACGACAGTATGGATTTCTGTGATAAGCTTAGGATCAATCAACCATCGCCAACTGCATACGAAGGACAAGAAAAACAAACAATTAACAACAGTAGAGCTGTTAAGCAGGTTTAAATAAAGAAAAGAGCAATGAGATGTAGAGAGGGATGGAGAGACATCAATATCACTGACAAACCAATAATGTACCTGCTCTAAATTTTTAAGTCCTATTTTCAGTTAAAAAGAAGACTGATGAAAGCAATGGAGTTAAAGAAACTGTTCAGGGCCCTATCTTGCGCATCATTTAAGTAAATTTGTAATCCTGAAGATAACATAGCCACTGATTTTACGTATTTTTTAACTTGCATGTTGCCTCCAACTCCAATGAATGATTGGAGGGCAACAAATTATAATATAAATACACCAGTAGCAAGCATCTTAACATACAAGTAACTCAGCGATGGAGTTGAGTTTGAACTCAGTTAACCCGTTAACTGTCTCCTTATCGGCTGTCGTTCTCCTCTTCATCCTCAACTTTGTTAGGTCGAAAACCCGGTCCGGCAAGCGGCCACCAGGGCCACCAGGATGGCCAGTGTTTGGCAACATGTTCGACCTAGGCCACCTCCCACACCAGACGCTGTACAAGTTTCGCAGCCAATTCGGACCCCTTGTGTGGCTCCAACTAGGGTCTGTCAACACCATGGTGGTCCAGTCGGCCGTAGCCGCCGGCGAGCTCTTCAAGAAACACGATGTCCCCTTCTGTGACCGTAAAGTTCCCGACGCGCTAACCGCCTTCAACTTTAACCAGGGTTCGCTTGGAATGAACAGCTACGGCGGCCACTGGCGGGTCCTTCGGAAGCTCTGCTCAATGGAGTTCTTGGTTAACAAAAGAATGAACGAGACGACCGAGTTGAGACGGCGAATATTGGACAACATGGTCGGATGGATCGAGGACGATTCAGTTGGTTCGCTTAAAAAAGGCGGCTCAGGGGAAGTGCAATTAAGTAGGTTCTTGTTCCTCATGGCTTTTAATCTTGTTGGGAATCTTATGCTGTCTAGGGACTTGTTGGACGCGACGGATCCTGAGGTGAGGGAATTTTTCGATTCAATGAACAAGATTCTGGAGTTAGCGGGAACCCCAAATATCGCGGACTTCTTGCCCTTTTTGAAGTGGTTCGATCCGCTGAGGATGAAGAAGTCAATGATCAGTGAGATGACGAAGACGATGAGGATTTCGTCCAAGTTTGTTCAAGAGAGGCTCAAGGAGAGGAAAGCAGGCAGCGTGAATGACAAGAAAGATTTCTTGGACACATTGTTGGAATACAAAGGTGATGGCAAAGATGGTCCTGATTCGATTACTGAGAAGAACGTCAACATCGTCATTATGGTAAGTAATTACGTTCTTTAGTTGATTTTTTTTTTTTTTTGTGTTGCATGAATTTAACTGATCAAATTGTGATAGATGAGTGCACCTAGTACTTGGTTGACATGTAATAAAATATTGCATCTAATTTCGTTGAACAAGAACAGTGATGGACTATATGAATGTGGCACCAAGTTGCTTTTAATTAATACTAAACTTCGCCTAGTATGTTCGCCAAGGTTCTCGGAAAACTCGTGATGTTGTCGGATGACCCTGTCACACACCTAGTGAACATTTACGAGCTTTAAAATTACTAATACTCTTAGGGTTGATGCCAACTTGGTTGTAGAAACTGTACAAGATTGATTACATAATTAACGAATGCATGAAATTATGCAGGAGATGTTCTTTGCTGGATCAGAAACTACAAGCATCAGCATAGAATGGGGTTTTGCAGAGGTACTACGCAACCCTTCCGTATTCAAAAAGCTCCGAGAGGAGATCGATCGAGTCATCGGAGTAAGCAGGAAAGTCGAAGAGAGCGACATGGACAACCTGCCCTACCTCCAAGCTGTGGTGAAGGAAACACTCCGGTTACATCCAGCACTCCCTTTACTCCTTCCAAGAAACACAATGGAAGACACAAATTACATGGGATATCTCATACCAAAAGAGACACAGGTTTTGATCAATGCATGGGCAATAGGAAGGGACCCCGATTCGTGGGAAGACCCTTTGGCCTTCAAGCCCGAGAGGTTTTTGAACTCGAGTATCGAATACAAAGGGCAACACTTTGAGTTGATTCCATTTGGATCCGGGAGAAGGATTTGCATAGGGTTTCCTTTGGCACACCGAGTAGTGCACTTGACTCTGGCCACCCTAGTTCAGTCTTTCGATTGGGAGTTTGCTAATGGTGCTACTCCAGAGAGTTTGGACATGGAGGAGAGGTTGGGGTTGACGCTAAGGAAGAAGAACCCAGTGAAAGTAATACCCAAGAAGAGGATGAATGTGAAATGAAGAAACCAACCATTGTGTTAAACAAAATAAGGAGTTAAATATCTCTTACTACTCAAATCTTTGATGAGAGTGGTCTGCTATGTACTGTGTAAGCAAAACCCAAAGCTTGGTTGAAGTTAAGAACTTGTGATATATTTCTATCAATATAGTTTACTGTGGTGTTAAATGAAATTTGCTCGTTGTGGTAGCATTTCATACGTTTTTTACTAACATGATTCTACAGCACAATGACCTACTGTATTTGGCATAATCATCTGGAGCATTGACTGGGCATATGCAGACTACATGCTATATTGCCCATAACGCCGCTCACTTTTCTCATAGCATAATAATATGAGTTAACTACTCGATTGCCCACTGTACTATATATTAAACAAATTCAACTTTGGTCATTAGACTTTGATTTGTTTGAAAGTGACCACTAAACATTGAAATTCGTTTTAATCTGACAACCCGTCAAATTAAGCTTGACGCTATTAGGTTTGAAATTCGTTTCAATTTGACCACCCCGTCAAATTAACCTTGACGTTGTTAGGTTACCCAGGAGTATATTGGTCTTTTTACACTACTTTTTTCTCAAATTCCCTCTTTTTCTCTCTTTCCTCCCTCTTTCTCTTCTTTCCCTCTCTGTCTCACGCACAAACACCCATAGGCTCTCTCTATTTCTCTCTCTCTCTCACACACGCGTGCGCGTGCGCACAGCACACAGTCACACACACACAAAGACAACTCCCCCTCCCCCCACAGTCATACACACACACGTGCGCATAACACACATAAGACCCACAAAAAAAATACACGCACACACAAAATATCAATTGTTACACACACACACTCCCTACCCCTCCCCCCTCCACACGCACAACACACAGAGCACACTGTCGCGATGATATGCTATGTGTGTTGTGCGTGTAGGGGTAGGGGGCATGTCAGGATTTTTTTTTTTTTGGGGGGGGGGGGGGTTAGGGGTAGTGGGTGTACGAGGGGTGGGGTGGGACGATCTGATGTGTGTGTTGTGCATGTGGGGGTAGGGGTGGGGCGGCATGTCACATCTGTCTTTGGGGGTAGGGGGTAGGGGGTGTATGAGGAGTGGGTGTAGGTGTGACAGTCTGTTGTGTTTGTTGTGCGTGTAGGGGTGGGGGTAGGGGTAGGGAGCGTGTCACGACTGTTTGGGGGGGGGGGGTGGGGGGGTTGGGAGTAGAGGTGTACGGGGGGTGGGTATGGGTCTCACGATCTACTCTGTGTGTTGTGCATGAGAGAGTAGGGGTAGGGGTAAGGGGCATGTCATGACTGCATGGGGGTAGGGGTGTATGCGGTATGGGAGGTGTGGGGGTGTGTGTTTGTGTTTGTGTGTGTGAGAGAGAGAGAGAGAGTGTGTGTGTGTGTGTGTGTGTGAGGGAGGGAGAGATAGCGAGAGTGTATGTGTGTGTGTGTGTTTTTTTTTTCGTGAAGAAGAAGAAAGAAAGAATAAGGTGAACAGTGAATGGACGGTTTTACCCCTAAATAAATGAACTTAAATTGACAGAAGATAACGGAGTGTCCAGATTGAAATGAATTTCAAAGTTTAGTGGTCACTTTGACACAAATTGATGTCAACTGACCAAAGTTGAATTTGCCTAATAGTACAGTGGTCAACCGAATAATTAACTCTAATAATATTATACGCAAAAACTTTGTGAACTTATTTGCGCACAAAGTGTAAAATTTCAAAAGGTAAATTACACGCGGCACTTCTGATGTTTACCCGAAACTACACGGTGCCTACTAACTATTTTGGGTTAATGACAAAACTGTCCCTGAGGTTTACACGTTTTTGAACTTTGCTCCCCATGTTTACAACTTTTGCAATAGTGTCCCCCGAGGTTGACAAAACTATTACAAACAGCTCCAAAAGTGGATGACTGTTAAAATTCGGGCGTTAAGTTCGCATGTGCACGGCACATGCCGTTTTGGCATGGGCAGGTTTGTCATTTCCCCTATCTCATCTCCCTTTTTCTCACTTTGTTCATCTGCATCTCTCTCTCTCTCTCTCTCTCTCTCTTTCAGTGTTAATGGTAGAAAAACTGGGAAACTAAATTGACGATTGTAACACTCTCTCTTTCAGTGTTAATGGTAGAAAAACTGGGAAACTAAATTGACGATTGTAACACGACATTCTTGTCGTGACAAAGTGCTCTCAAAGGTAAAAACACACACCATTTTCAATTTCTAGAGAGAGGAACCTTCCGATGAACGTATCCAGAGGTTCTAAGCACAGTGATCGTGATTTTCACACTTTTCGGCCGTTCTCCGGTGCTCGCTGGCAACATAGTCAGAGGCAAGTCCTGTTTCGAGGGTTGAAAATGAGAACCCCATCTCGAATTTTGTGATTCCCCTGATCTGAGAAAGCTAGCGGCAAAGTTTATTGGCTTTGTCGTTGTCAACTTCTTGGTTGTATCGATGGTTGCAGCAAGGAACAGTGCCAAATCGAAGAAAAACATCGTGGATGGAACTCAGGGGATGAACCAGATGGATTGGGATAGGGATGAAGGCAAGAACTTCGAAATCGGCCTCGAGAGGAGACACTAGAAGCCAATTTTTGATGGAGTATCCATGTCAAATAGGCCTCTCAAGAAGATTCGAAGTCCCGAACGCCAAGATTCTTTTCAATCCTCTGTTTCTTCATCTCAGAAAAAACCTCCGTACTATTTTCCCTTGTTCCTTACAGTACTGGTTCACCTGTAGCTCATCCTCCATCTTCATCATCAAGACTGTTTCCTTTTGCATTTGATGGTACTCAACAATCAATAGAAAGCTTACAGCAATTCAGAACAAACCCTTCGCCTCTATCACACCCAGCCCAGCAAAGTCCTCGACAAATGATTTCTTTTACACCTCACCACCACCAATACCACCATGGTTTCAGATTCCCTCCCTACTTTTTTCCGGCGACATGGCTTCGCAGCAGCAACTATTGCAGCATTGGAGTGACGCCTTAAATTTAAGTCCACGAGGGAGATTAATGATGATGAATATGTTTAGGCCCTCGGTGTAGCCAATCAACACAACGAAGCTATACCGGGGAGTGAGGCAAAGGCATTGAGGGAAATGGTGGCCGAGATTCGTCTCCCTCGAAACAGGACTCGCCTTTGGCTTGGCACTTTTGATACTACCGAGGATGCCACCATGGCTTACTGAGAGAGAGAGAGAAGCAAAGGAACAGAGAGAGAAAGGCGAGATGGGGTAGGGGAAATGACAAACCTAATTTTAACGGTCATCCACTTTTGGAGCCGTTTGCAATGGTTTTGTCAACCTCGACTATTGCAAAAGTTGTAAACATGGGGAGCAAAGTGCAAAAACGTGTAAATCTCAGGGGATAGTTTTGTAATTAACCCAACTATTTTTATCACTCTATGTCCCCTGTGGTTTTTCATTGTGTTATATAAAACCCACTTCCGTTAGGGAACCGTCAAGAAAAGTTCGGGCACCTTTCAAATATTATGATATTCCCGAAATACCCTTAGATCTTCCTTTTTTTCCTTAGTAGCAAATACTTAGCCACCGCCGCCGACGCCCTACCACCGCTAGCAAGGACTTGCTTCTCCTAACTACTCATATACAAACCGACAACCACTACCGGTAACCATCGCCTATCCAAACACCATCCCACATCAAACCCTTGTTACCCATCACACACACACACACATATGCACACCGGTGCAGTAGACACTTCGCCCATCCAATCACATAAAAACATACACACACACCCACGCACTTATAAGTTGTAACATGTGCACACACACACACACACACACATACACTGCCTATCATTATCATCACATGCCCATTACCCAAACTCACACCCATGCCGACGACACACACACTTTTCACATGCCCCTTACCCATACCCATACACACCGCCGACACATAAACACACACACACACACACACACACATGCAACAATTTGTCTGACCCACTGAAACCTACCCAGCCACCCACAGTCTATATACCACCCACCTCCACATGATGCGGCTACTCTGCTGCTTCAACCCCTACTACCTGTAAACCCCCCCCCCCCCCCCGGTAAGATCTAAAGCCCGATTGTGTGTTAATTAGATCCATAACACCAGATTGGAAGTCAGAGATCTAAATCTAGCTTTGCCATTCTTTTCTGACTTGATGAAAATGTTGGAGGAAGAACAGTGGTGGATATAGATCCACGGTCAGTGGTGGTGATGGTGGGTTTTATAATAAATGGTGGTGGTGGAGAATTGGTCAGATCTTGGCTATGGTGGTTGGGTAAATTTACACTTTTATGAAGGTTATTACCGTCCTTTCCGTAGTCTGTTAAATTTTTGAACTAAAGATTAAAAAAATATAGTTTAGTGTAATAAAAATAGTTAGTAGGTATCGTGTGTAGTTTTGGATAAACTTTAGCAGTGCCGTATGTAACTTACCCTATCCAAAAGCTAACTTTTGGGCACCAAATGACAAAAAAAAGCCCAGGCCTTGCCCTAAGCCGCAAGGTGTATGTGTCATGAATGGGCTTCAGGCTATTAGTAGAGTTTGTTATGGCAGACTTGGATATCCTGCTAATTAAATGTCCTACTAAAGTCAATCTTTAACTGAGGAAGATCTCAAATTTCAAAAGACGAATTGGTATCTTTATCAAGAAAAAGAAAAACTTAAAGCTTCCCAAAATATATAGGAATCTGAAATTTGAGTCGAAGTTCCCAATGAATTTTGGCATCGCAAATAACATATTATTGAATTATCATATGAATCTGATTCAATGAAAGAAATATTCCAACTAAAGCTCGTCCAATCCAAATGAGCCAAGAACTTCTTGAACACTACAAGAAGGAAATACAAATTTTTTTAGACAAACAGCTTATTAGAAAAAGTTACCCCCATGGAGTTGTCATGCTTTCTATGTCAATAAGCATGCTGAGAAGGAACGCAGAGTTCCTCGTCTTGTCATCAATTATAGACCTTTAAACAAAGCTTTAAGATGGATTCGGTATCCGATTCCCAACAAAAAAGATTTTTTTAAAAAGGCACAATATAGCTATTATCTTTTCAAAATTTAATATGAAATCTGGATTTTGGCAAATTCAAATCAATGAAAAAGATCGGTACAAATTTGCTTTTACCATACCATTTGGTCATTTTGAATGGAATAATTATGCCTTTCGGCTTGAAAAATGCTCCTTCTAAATTTTAAAATATTATGAATGACATTTTTAATCTTTATACGGAATTTTCAATTGTATATATTGATGATGTCCTCATCTTTTCTCAATCAATTGATCAGCATTAGAAGCATTTGCATACCTTTCTGAAAACCATTAAGCATAATGGCTTAGCTGTTTCTGCTAAGAAGATATGTCTTTTCCAAACCAAAATAAGATTCATTGGTCATAACATTGAAAGGAATAAATTATTCCTATTGATAGGGCAATTGAGTTTGTTTCTAAATTTCCTAATGAAATTAAGGAGAAAACTTAGTTACAAAGATTTTTTAGAAGCATTAAATATATTGCAGACTTCTACCGGGACATGTACAAAGATACAAAGATTTTGTATCAACGATTGAAGAAAGAGTTGATAATAAAGAACAATTAGTCCGTTTTACTTCTGGCGTATGGAATAATACACAGAAGAATTATTCTACTATCAAGAAAGAAATTCTTTCAATAGTCAATTGCATCCTCAAATTTGAAATAGACATTTTAAACCGTGAGTTTTTATTACACAGAGATTGTAAAGCTGCTAAAGATGTCCTTGAAAAGGATGTTAAAAATATCTTGCTTCAAAACATATTTTTGCTCGATGGCAAGCTTTACAAGAGAACTTATTTTTTCCCTCCAAAAGTTCTCTAGTTAAGAAGTCACGAAGAGAATTATTTTTTCCTTTGATAAATTCTATTTGAAAATCAATTGTATCTTCGTGACTTCTTAACCAGAGAACTTTTGGAGGGAAAATGACTCCACCCAAATCTTGTAAAGGAATATACTAGATTCCGCACCAAGCAATAAAGAAGAGAATCGAAAATAATAACAGAAAATAGAGACACAAGATTTACGTGGTTCGGCGAAAGCCTACTCCTCAGTGGTAGCAGCGATTTCACTATGTTTGTAACTGGAGATTATAGACATTTGTCTCTCTCAACAAACCCTCTCAAAGAATGGCTCATCTCTTTTCAAGAAAGACTTTTCCTACTCAAAGAAGGACTCTTCTCTCTTGTCCCTTCAAAGAAAGACTTTTCCTACTCAAAGAATGACTCTTTTCTCTTTTCTCTTGTGCTTAAAACACAATACAAGACAACATATATATACTTAGAGATAAGTAGTGACTTTCTCTAAATAAACAATGTGGGACAAGACTTATATACTTAGATCCAAGTCACAATCTTCTTTGAATAACCGATGTGGGATACCCACACATTCTGGGTTTTTTTATCCATGACACATTATCACAAATCTTCACCTTGGCTTGGATAAAAACAAACCACAAACAATCTGAAAATATCATCTGCTGCTACCACAACTACCCTATAGGGCTGCACCTCAAATACTGCTGATACCGATCAAATCTAAGCAATGCTTAAACTTGATCACTGGAATACGCTTTGTCATCATGTCCGCTGATTCCGTGCTCTTGATGGCCTTTTTGTATGTAATAGGCTCTTCAACCTCAATACTCTCTGCCACACTAAGAGCATAAGCAACCATATCTGCATATCCATACTTCTAAGGAGGTCGAATTTCTCTTCTCGGTCTGTTTATGGCAATGTTATACTGTTGTTCCTGAGGTTCTTCATTCTCCTTGGTAGAATAAGAACCATCATCCTCATCTATAGGAATTATAGGCAAAGAATCTAGAGCTCGAACCTCTAGCTCTACCTTCTCCCTAACACCGTGGTCTTTTCCTGCATCAATCAACTCCTTCTTCTTCGAAAGCATCGAAGACTCATCAAAGGTCACATATCTGCTAATTAGGAACCTGGATGACTTAGAATCAGGACACCACAACCGGTACCCTTTTACCCCATTTGCATAGCCTAAGAAAATGCACTTCTTTGCTCTCGACTCAAGTTTACCATCATTAACATGAACATAAGCAGGACAACCAAATATCCTCAAATTTTCATAATTAGCATGCTTATCAGACCAAACTTCTTCAGGAGTCTTGCAATCAATTGCAGTCGATGGAGACCTATTAACCAAATATGCAGCTGTGTTAAAAGCTTCTGCCCAAAATTCCTTCGATAACCCGGCATTCGAAAGCATACATCGAGCCCTCTCAAGAAGAATTTTATTCATCCGTTCTGTAACCCCATTCTTCTGTGGCATTTTTCTAACAGTGTGATGCCTCACAATGCCTTCATTCTTGCAGAACTTAATAAATTCATCCAAGCAGAATTACATGCCATTGTCAGTCCTCAAGCATTTAATTTCTTTGCCGGTTTGTTTTTCAATCATCATCTTAAACTGCTTCCTCTGAACAAAGACATCACTCTTCTTTTTCAATATGTACACCCAGACCTTTCTTGAGAAGTCAACAATAAAGGTCAACATATATCTGCCACCACCCTTAGAAGGAACCGTGGAAGGACCCCAAAGATCTGAATGGATATAATCCACCGTACCTTTGGTGGTATGAACAACCCAACTGAATTTCACCATGCACTGCTTCCCGAAGACACGATGCTCACAAAAATCTAGCTTCCCGGTTTTCTTGCTTCCCAACAAACCTTGTTTTCTTAGCATATCCATACCCATCTCACTCATATGCCCAAGATGCATATGCCAAAGCTTGGTAGTGTCAGAATCTATATCAGAAGATGAAGTTGTTGCTGCTGCTCCTGCTCATGTGACTCTGCTACCCTGTAACAAATAGAGACTATTTTGTTTCAAACCCTTCATCGCAACAAGAGCACATTTCATTATCCTCATAACTCCACCTGCAGCCCGATAGCTACAACCATTTGAGTCAAGCGTTTCCAAAGAAATTAAAATTTTCCTTAGCTCTGGAACGTGCCTGACATCAGTCAAAGTTCTCACAATACCATCATGCATCCAAATTTGAATTGAACCAATCCCAACCACCTTACATGAGACATCGTTTCCCATAAGGACTTTACCACCATCAAATGAGCGATAAATGGCAAACCAATCCCTATTGGGACACATATGATAGGAGCAACCCGTATCAAGAATCCACCCTTCATCTAAGGAACTGATAGTAACTGGGAGAACATCTGCACCATCAGAATTATGTTCTGCTACTCTAGCATCAGCCGTCTTGGAATTATCTTTTTTCTTCCCTTTACGCTCAGGACAATCCTTTCTGTAATGCCCTTCCTTGTGACAATGATAGCACTTTAATTTTCTGGTCTTTGACTGAGACCTCGATCTTCCTTTATTTCTAAACCTATCATGGTCAATGCTTCAACCTCAAGCCATTAG
Organism: Escallonia rubra; assembly: GCA_033065855.1. NCBI lineage: Eukaryota > Viridiplantae > Streptophyta > Magnoliopsida > Escalloniales > Escalloniaceae > Escallonia > Escallonia rubra. The sequence continues at coordinate 117,370 of JAVXUO010000925.1, forward strand.
ACCATCACCATGTTCTTCTCCCCTATTTTCTGAAACCTTCTTCCTTAATTCCTGAGAATTTATCACAGCCTCAACCTCCTCCATGGAGATACTGTCCTTCCCATATAATAAGGTAGTAACAAGATGTTCATATGACGGAGGTAAAGAACACAGCAATACTAAAGCTTTATCCTCATCTTCTATCTTGATATCAATATTTTGCAGGTCTAATATTACCTTGTTATATTCATCAAGATGATCACTGATCGATGTACCTTCTTTCATACGAAGAGTATACAGCCATTGCTTTAAATACAAGTGATTTGTCAGAGACTTCGTCAGGTATAAGCTTTCCAATTTTAGCCATAATCCAGCTGCAGTCGTTTCCTGAGAAACCTTTCGCAACACGTTGCCGGCTAAACACAGCAACATGGCACTATGGGCTCTCTCTAACATGTCTTCTTTTTCATCATCAGACATCGTATCAGGAAGCCCTTGTCTCCTCTTTAACGCTTTCAACAACTCTTGCTGAATTAAAATAGCACGCATCTTCATCCTCCATAAACTGAAATCGTTCGATCCATCAAACTTCTCCAAATCATACTTCGTCGAAGTATTTGGTGCCATTGCAAGGTGCTTTCAATCTACCACTGAACCTCAGCTCTGATACCACTTGTAAAGGAATATAGTAGATTCCGCACCAAGCAGTAAAGAAGAGAATAAAAAACAATAATAGAAAATAGAGACATAAGATTTACGTGGTTCAGCGAAAGCCTACTCCACGGTGGTAGCAGCGATTTCACTATGTTTTTCACAGGAGATTACAGACTTTTGTCTTTATCAACAAACCCTCTCAAAGAATGGCTTCTCTCTTTTCAAGAAAGACTTTTCCTACTCAAAGAAGGACTCTTCTCTCTTATCCCTTCAAAGAAAGACTATTCCTACTCAAAGAATGACTATTCTCTCTTTTCTCTTGTGCTTAAAACACAAAACAAGACAACATATATATACTTAGAGATAAGTAGTGACTTTCTCTAAATAACCAATGTGAGACAAGACTTATATACTTAGATCCAAGTCACAATCTTCTTTGAATAGCCGATGTGGGACACCCACACATTCTGGTTTTTTTTATCCAAGACACATTATCACAAATCTAGCCTGCAAATATCTGGCAAAGGATTACATCCACGTGGTAATACACGTTACAATTCAAGGCAAACATACAAATCTCTTGATTCAACTTCATCGTCCCACACACTGATGACATGTTTGAAGCTTCTTCCTACAATACCCATTCTAAATTATGGGATGTGGTTGTTATAGACGATGAAGAAGTCCATCTACCACCTATTGAGGTGGCAAACAATTATTTCAACAAAAATTGGGCAATTCTCGAACGTGCATCTGGAAATTCCAGATAATATTATGAAGAAATTATTTGGGTAATGAAATCTGTAGTATTTGCGCATAATTATGAGAGAGATTATCCCTCATATTATAATTATAATAAAGATTCTCCATATCAATTTTCAGAATTAGAAATTTTAAAATTTATACTAATAGGGAATGGGGAATTGACCCCACGAGAATAAGGGACCTCCCTTCGCATGTCTCTCCATGACATTCAACTACTTCGATTACATAAATGCTTGGAACAATGTTCTGTTTTACCAAAATCCCAAGCATAAACATTCTTGGTTTCTCTTTTTTCCAAAACTTTTGACGGAGTATTCCCAAATTAGGTTGGTGATTGGTGGTTTTAATTTGGGCCCGAAAATGAAGAATGGCCCCATCAAATTACAAAAGCATATGAATTATATGCATCAATGGAGAAGGGATGACAAACAAGATTGCGATTCATTGCAGACTTCAATATTCCCGGGATCCTCTGCTAACAATATGCCATACAAAAAGGTAATGGAACCCTAAGCTGTCCACCAAGATTAGTCAGACAATTTGGATCCAAATGGTGATACAAGTTCAATTATGACCACTACACAACAGATATAGTAATTCAACTCAGCGTAACTACGAGCACTAAGGCTCTTATGTCTGAGGTTGAATTTTCACGACGAAAACATGAAATTCTTATGAGACTGCCTGAGGAACAACCTTATCTAAGTAAAGAACAATTATTCCAAGCCATTGCTGTAGAAATCTTCAAAATGAAGGAAGATGATACTAATGAATCAAATGATGAAGCTCAGAACATTTCAGATAATGAATCTGATGATAGAATGATGGACAATGAATCCAGCAAAAATGCTCCACGTCAGAATTATATTCACAGAGACCTCAAATTTGGCCAAGATGAGGAGATTGAACAATTCCCTACACCTTAGAAGGTAATCTACTTTTTAAAAGCCGAGGTCAATAATGCTTAATTCCAGGACAATAATGCCCGAGCCAAGGACAATGTGCTTTATTGAAAGGCACGAAGAAGGAAAATAGTTCTGGAAAAAGCAAGCTTTATGAAAAACAAGAAAATAAATAAGTTACTAGCGCGATCTGGTCGTCCATAGATCTAACTTTTAAAAAAAGCGTCGTCCACTTAGGGATGGCAAAAAAATCCGAACCCGTGGATCTCCGCCCCGCCCCAGTAGGAGCGGGTTATTTTGACTTTGACCAGGTCGTGGGGCGGGTATGATATTTTTAAAAAAAAATCACTGCGGGTTAGGGTCGGGTATGGTATTCACCCCAATCTGACTCGACCCGCCCCGGTATACTTACCCTTAGTTGATCTTAGTCGTCCCCTAATACTTTAGTTGATCTTAACCGTTCATCGTATACCATATGTATATGTTCTTTTCTGGCAAACCCTAATCTCAACCTTCTCATTCTCCACCGCAGTACCGCACGGCCACTCTACTGATCTGCCCATTCTCCATCGTACGGCCACGAACTTGCGGCGGCTCCACCGCACGGCCACAAGCACTTCTTGCGACAGTAACACTGAGGTCAGTAGTTAGGGACACCGCACTTCTTGTTATGCTCTATTTTGCTTGATTTGATCCAAGTGTTACCTCGTTCATGTTCTTGTATGATTTCGTTTTCATAATTTTTGCCTTCAAGATGATCTTGTGGTGTTGGCTATCACTTTCTTTCTTCCTTTTTGTTGGGTTTACTATTCTCTATTGATGGAATTTGTTACTCAAACACATATATGTTGCAATACTTATGAATTCTGACCGAGCTTTAATGTTCTAATCCAATGGGTGTCACTATAAGTACTTATTTTATGGGTATGACGTGCTAAAATGTGGTGTTGGAATATGTGTCATAGAACCTGAATTGGTTGGCAACTCATGTTCAATCGGGTATTACACTGAGTTACTACTTGTTTAATTGGGTATTACTCTAATATGGGTCTTATAATACGACTCATATTAAACCCTAGTTATGAGGGGTGAACTAAGTAGAAGTGAGGTGCAATTTGGCAAGCTTTTCACGTTGCATCTTAAATTGGGGAACCTTTCTACTGAATTAATTTTGGGGCAATCTATGTGCTTCAAAACTTGCCCATTTAGTAATTTCAAGGGGCTCATGAGCGAGGGAAGCTCAGACACTTTGAGCCAGTTTCATCAAGCTTGTTCATAGGGTAGGACATGTGAAAGGCTGTCAAATCGTTTGGGGCCAATATGAGATTTTTTGAACTAATTTCGGGGGTCAATCTGTACAGTCTTGGAAAAGCTAAGCATTCAGCTGAACGCTATCTTACAATGAGTGTCCACAATTTGTCACCCTGTGCTTGTTGTACATGGTCTCTGAGTAGTTAAAACCTTAAAGGGGTTGCAATGTTTGGAGTTATGACTATCAAGGATGTCTTGGACCTCTTGCATCCACTCTTTTGAGATTGATGTCAATTTTATCACATAAACTTTGAGAGTTATTTATGTTTTTTTTTTTTTTTTGTGTGGAAATTTTTGGACTTGCAATAATATCAAAGAAAGAAGTTCAGTACACAGTCTTGGCAAGAATGCCATAAAACAGTAAATACAAAAGGGGATATAACATAGTGAAGCTCGACAAAATACTTATACTAAATAAACTAGTTCTGCACTCCTCCCATGCGCTTCATAATATAAGAAGTCACTCCTGGTTTGTGGAAGAGTTTTTCATTCTTGCTGTCATGGCAAACAGTTTGACTTCTTAAATTATGTCTGGATCACCGATGGTTAAACTGCACATATCAGAAGATGAGCAAAGATGGCATATATCATATATAATATGCTTCACCATGTAATCCAGCGTATCAGCATCCTCTATCTGTGAGATCAGGTATAAAGAGTCAGTGTGAATAATGATATGCTTTAAGTTGTGTAGTTGAGCCCAGGTACAAGTATGTAAGAGTGATTTAACCAATGCTAACTGCTGAGTTGCTGCTGAGAAAATTGTGCTCCAACTTTGTACACGTATAAATTCGGAACTAAATATAAAGATCCCTAGTCCCACCGTTAAACGTTCTTTATCCCAGTAGGATGCAATATAGAGGTGAAGGATAGTAGGATTAATACATAAACAAGATTGGCTCTCAGAATGAAGATGAGCAGATAAGAGATTGTGAAGTTTTTAATTGTATATTTGGGGGTACCTATTTAGTTGTGCTTTGTGCCTTTCCTTGGTTTTTTTAGAAAAGACACGGTTAATTGTTTGGGTCAAAAGATGGGATTGGTATAGAACTGTGGAGGGAGAAAAAGAGATATGCTTGAATATACACTCGTTACGGTGTGCCCAAATACACCATAAGGCTGTTAGAAAAAGAATTTGATTAGATGATATGTATGTTAAAGCTTTGGATGGAGTGAGCCTTGGTATGAGCCACTCTTTGAAAGATGGTAAGGGATAAGAAGTAAGAATGCCCAAAGGACTACCAAACCAAATCAATCGGATGAGTGGACATTGGAAAAATAAATGATGAGCCGTCTCAATTTCCTATCGACATAGCTCACAGAGGGAATCAATTCCGCGTCGGGTGAGTCCGTCTCTAGTGGATAATCTGTCAATAAGAAATTGTCAAAGGAATAGTTGCATTTTTACTGAAATCTGAAGTCGCCAAAGGGTCTTCCATATCTGTGAAGGAATTGATGCCCCCGAATTGAAAGATCGCTGAGGATTATTTTGCTTGATCAATATTTCTTTATACCAAAGAAGGTAGGCTGAATGCACCGTAAAGATGCCAGATCCTGTTGACTTCCAGATACACTGATCAGGGTACCCTACTGTGGAAATATGAATCGATTAAATTGATTCGACAATAAGGGAAGGGAAGATACTATGTAGTTTCCCACTATCCCAAACGCCCTCCGAGATAAGGTCTGCAACTTTGAACTCCGAAGATGAGATTGTCCGATAAGTTGATAGAGCTTGTGGAAGGATATTCGAGATCCAATTATCTTCCCAGATATTAGTACTATGATCATTATCAATACACCATTTTAATCCTAATTTCAGGATATCCCTTCCCGCCAGAAGGCCTCGCCACCCCCAAGATGCTGAAGAAGACGTACTCACTGTGAGAAAGGGACATGTTCGATAGTATTTTGCCTTGAAGAAAACTGCCAGCATTTGATCCGGTTGAGTGAGAATCCTCCAACTGGTTTTGGCTAAAAGAGTCAAATTAAAGATTCTTGCTTCCCGAAAGCCTAATCCTCCATGAGATTTAGGACCACATAAGGCAAACCAGTTAACCCAATGAACTCCGTGACCCGTGAGGTGACCCTGCCAAAACAATTTACTCAGGATGTGATTGATTTGTCAACAGACATGTATTGGAAATAGCGTAGTTTGCATATGATAAGTCAAAAGAGATGATAAGATTGCACGAGATAAGAGTTTCCCCGCCTGCTTTGTTCAAAAGTTGACCAATCTAACCCACACAACGAAGTTGTAATTTTGAAATAAGATGTTGAAAAAATATTCTCCTATGTGTTACAATATCAAGTGTTGTTCCCAAGTAAGAACCAAACTGATTAGATGAAGGTATACCAAGGGTATAAGTATAGTAGGATAAAAGATGAGGAGGACAGTTAGGGCTGGTAATTAGACTAGATTTATCAAAATTGAGTTGCTGTCCAGAATCCTTGAGGTAATTTTGGTGGAGAATTTTGAGTAGTTCACAACTTAGAGGATTTAAATGGAAGAAAAGAAGTGAGTCATCAGCAAAAAGAAGATGATTTATACTAGGGGAAGATGGTGTGAGCTTAATACCACAAATACCTTTATATTCCTCGGCCTTAAGAAGGGATTGGATGAGGACCTCAAAGCATAAGATGAATAGAAAAGGAGATAGCTGATCACCTTGACGAATACCACAGGAAGGAAAAAATAGTCAAGAGGGTGAGTTGGCTATCAGCAAAGAAAACGGGACGTGATACATTGCATTATCAATCTAATGAAATGAGATGTGAATTCAAATTAAACGAGAACAGCTTTGAGAAAGTCCCAGTGAAGACGGTCAAATGCTTTACTCTTATCCAGTTTAAGCGTTCCCAATACGCTTTTCCGTCTTTTGTGAGTGGGGATCTTGTTGGTAAGTTCTTGAGCAATAAAAATGTTATCAGAGATAAGGCGACCTTTTGTAAAAACGTTTTGATGAGGTGAGATGAGTGAAGGAAGGACCTCTTTGAGTCGGTTTGCTAAAACCTTGGCAATGATTTTATAAATCGTATTACAGAGACTAATTGGTCGAAAATCACCGGGATGTGAAGGATGTTTGATTTTTGGAATCAAGGAAATAAAGGTACGATTTGTTTCCATAAGCATATGGCCAAATCCGAAAAAGGACAAAACAGTATACGTAATTAATTGAGAGAGAAAGCTCCAGCAATGTTGGTAGAGAATAGGGGGATACCATCCGGCCCAGGAGATTTAAGGGGCTCTAGATGGACCTCTCCTTTTGGAAAGAAGAAGAGGATGAGAATCCAGAAAAATGGGGGCATGTATCAGTGTGTTGGTGAACATTTGGTCAAAGGTTTATTGTTTTCACATGATGGCTATAAAAATCGCCAAGAGTTCTTTCTCATACTTAAACAAGGTTGCATGGTCCAAAAGCTTTGTTGAAGTAGGCCATAGAACTTCTTGTAATACAACTCTATAATCTTTAAAGGGTCGTGATCATTGCTAGCGCTGGCAAGTTGCCAACGCGATCTGGCCGTCCAGTACATAATGTAGCAGACAGTGAAAAAAATGGCGGTCATGGCGCGCGATCTGGCAGTTCATTCTCGCGCGTGGACAGCCAGATCGCGCTGGCAACTTGAGTTAAGTTACCAGCACTAGCAATGGATCACGATCCATCTTTAAATTCGCCAAATATTTAGATACATAAAGTCCACAATGTCTATTTTGCGACATGTTTTGTAGTATCATTTCGTAGTATCAATTTTACCTTTTTTATCCATTTATTTTAATGTCATTTTTTTTCTCTTTTTTTTTCAGTGAACAGTGACTGCAGTTGTATTTAGAGTTGGAGTGCGGACCAGCTGAACGAGCTTGCTTTTGTATTCATATTTGCTACTTGTTGCACTTATACTCGTATTTGCTGCTTCCAAGTGATTGAACGTAAATGTGGTGTAATCTATTTGAACTATGGTGTAGTCTATTTGAACATTAATTTGAACTATGTTGTAATTTGTTTGAACTATGTTGTAATTTACTAATGTCTTCTTTAGGATTTTTAGACATTAATCTGATGTGTGTAGTTTATTTTTTATGACATAGGTGCAAGTTTTGTTGTAATACATGTTTAAAAAGAGTGAAATATTTGCTAAACCAAGCAAAACAGGGCGGGTCGAGTCTGGTTGGTTTTTGGTTTTCGCGTGCTACAGCAAGGGCGGGGCGTGGCAAAGTTCAATGACTAGCGGGGTGCGTTCGGATTTTAAAAGATATGCATCCGACCCGCTTCATTGCCATCCCTACGTCCACTACATTATCTAGCAGACGGTGATTTTGACCAAAATGCAACGATGGTATTTAATGAGTTGGAGGGATTCGCAGGCAAATAGGGGGCGGTATTGTAAATTTAACAGTCCGCTACATTATATGCCGGACGACGAAGTTTACTTCTAAAAAAAAACATATATGGCCCGTCCATTTGCAATGGATGGACAACCAGATAGCTGACAACTTACCTTAAGTTGCCAGCGTGGTCAATTGATCATATATATATATATATATATATATATATATATATGGGGTAACGAGAGTGACAATTTTTTGTTACTAAAATTGTTACAGCATAAATGTTGTATAGCAAATGATCCTTATTTGTAATATTACACCACCCCAATGCTAAAAGTTACACCTGACAACTCTATGCTTGTACATGCGGGTCGACCCGTATCCGGTATCCCGGATACGGGTACGAGTACATATATGTTCTACCCGTTAAGAAATAGATCCGTACCAGAACCGAATTGTAATTTTTGGGTCGGATTACGGGTTACCCGAATTTTCAAGGTATATATACCATTCTTTTGTGCCGGCCCTAATCCCTAACCCTTCATTTTCTTTTTTTCCTCAGATCTATCATCTCTCATGTGCCACCCCTAATCCCCTAACCCTTCCTTTTCTCTTATTTCTCAAATCTCTCATCTCTCTCCATTTTTTCTCTACCGTCATCCCCGCCGCATCTCTGCCGCCACCACCCCATCCTTCTCTGCTGCCAACTCGCCACCGCCCCCTCAATGCCTCAAGTCCCTCACTAATCACACATTGACACTCTCACTCGAGATTGACCACCGATCTTCAGCCCCTTCAGTTGAGATCGACCTCCGGCCGCCACTTGTCAGCCACATCGGGCCCCTCACTCTTCAAGGCCACCATCTTCCGCTCTGTTACTGCCGAATCAGACCAACACGTAGACTAGGCACATGATCATCACCCGAATCAGGAGCTCCTACTGCTTTGTTTTCAGCTTTAGTGTTTTGAACGAAGGCGCTGGTAGTCGTGGTGGCAGAGAGTGCTAGATCTGCCGGCGTCTCCGTCAATGGGGGGGTGGTGGTGGTGGGTTTAACACCGGCGTTGACGGCCTCCATTTTCCCCACTATGGTTTAAATTCTACTCCCTCCGTCCCTTTTTAAGTGATCTAAATTTCCTTTTTGGGCCGTCCCACAAAAAGTGATAACTTCTAAATTAGGAAAGATTCTGTAGGTGTTTTTACATATTTACCCTTTTTATACTTTTTTTATTCTATTTCTCTCACCACATTTAATTCTCTACCAACTCATTTTCTCTCTCATGGCCCACCACTTTACACTTTTTTATTCTATTTCTCTCTCCACATTTAATACTCTACCAACTAATTTTCTCTCTCATGGCCCACTTTCTTCCCCCCTCTCTCTAAAGGGTAAAATGGGAAAGACACATAATATATAACCTAAATTCTTAATATACATGTAAAGAAAAATGATATCACTTAAAAAGGGACGGAGGGAGTATTTATAATTGTAAATTTTGTATTGATCGGTGGATGTTAAATTGTATTGCTTAGAAAATTTGTATTGATTGTTGGATGTTAAATTAATGGGAAAATTGCGTAAAAACCCCTGTGATCTGGGGTAGTTCCAAAAAAATTCATGTTGTTACAAAAATTGCAAAAAGACACTTGTGGTCGCAAAAGTGTTACAAGAGACAAAAATTTCGGTAACGAAACAAAAAAATTGTCAAAAATACCCTTGTATTTAAACCTGAAGATTGTCTTTGTACACTAGAATTCTCGAGCTAAAGGTTTGAAACATAAGAACAAGCCACCTCGGTACGATTCATCAGATCAAGGGGTTTCAACTGCGATCTGGGGTTTCAATCACAGAAATAGGGTTTCAATGTGATTCTGCTTGCACCTCGGTCCTCGCCGGTGATCGACGTTCCCTCCATTTCCCCCTCTTCTTCCCCCTCCCCGTTTTTCTCTTTCCCCTTCCATCCCGTCCTCTTCCGGTTACTCACTTGTTTGCTTGCGCCGGCCCTAATTAGGGCTTGGGCTTGTGGCGATGAAGGGCCTCAATTGCGGTGGGGGAAATGGATCGATATGGCGATGCAGATCGAGTTCACAGTGGGGATGCAGATCGAGTTCGCTGTGTGGTTCGCGGTGGGGGAAATGGATCGAACTCGATGGGGTTCGCGGTGGGGGAAATGGATCTAGCGGCAGCGGGAAAGGGTTCATGGTGGTGGTGGTGCAGTGGGTAGTGGCGGCCAGGCGCTTTGATCGAAACTCTAATTGTTGATCTAGGTTTTTTTTTTTAATTGTCTTGGTTTTGGAAGCTCGAGGCTTGTGGTTTGTGAATCAGGCAGGTGGGCGGTGCAATTGGCTTGGGTTAATGGCGGCTAGGGTTTTGGTTGGTGGCTAGGGTTAGGGTTTGCTTAGATTGGGGAAGAAAATGGGACTTGTGTGGGAGAGAATAAAAAAGGGAGGGTAATTTAGTCTTTTTAATATATTAAAATATATCATACGCGTGATTTAAGAAAGTGAATATCACGCTCCGTCAATTTGGACGATTTTTCTAACGGTTGCAACAAAATTAACACCACATGTGTCTTTTTGCAATTTTTATAACAACAGGGATTTTTTTGCAACTACCCAAAATCACAGGGGTATTTTACACAATTTTCCCTAAATTAATTGACATTAGATTGATTGTTGGATGTTTAGGTAAGAGATAATTAAAATCTGTTTATTAAAAAAATTAATTAGAAATCGGTAATTTACTCGCGGGGAATATCCTACCCGCAAGGGTAGCGTACGAGTTCTCAAAAAGCCTACATAAGAAAAATCGGATAAAATTTACCTGATCCGTTTTTACCCAGACCCGACCAGATATTACCTGTATCCGGCGGTTAAAGGAGAGGGTAACAATCCCTATATCAATGTATCCGGCGGTTATAGGAGAGGGTAACAATCCCTATATCAATGTCATTCGCATACTACTCAGAAGAAAAAAAAGAGAAAAAAAGAAAAAGTGGGACGGGATTTATTGTCCCTTTTTCTTAATGGTACACCACTTAAACCTCTGTTACAGATACCATCCCAATCTTTGCATTTCGTTTGAAGAAGTAGAACAGCAGCATTAAGTTGTCTATCTCTATGGAGAACGGCGAGTATCACGAGCATCTATGTTCTTTTGTAAAATATTAGTAGGTGAAACATTCATAATTAAGTCTAACAAGACGGTAGGAAGTGAACCATCTAGAATTCCAAAACTATGATTTTTGTTTGTGCATATAAACATTAGATTTCTCCTAAATGTGCACTCAAAATCCTTTTTCAAACAGATTTTGTAACTGGATTCTTGCATGGGATCCTCTAACATGCATATTCGATATGACTACATGCTCATAAACAAAACAGTGCCTTTACACAATTACACTATATCTCAGTTAGATCATAAAGAGAGTGTTAGGCTGTGAGCCACAGAGAGCTCCAGCCCGCAACTAGTGGACATTCCCTGCTTCTAAAACAGCAGTGGACAGTTCCAATTGGGTTATTCAGGCCCAGCATAACCAGTCACATCATGTTTGCTAGAGGTTTTCTCTAAACAACATTGGTTGGACATAAAGCAGTAAAGGACCAAGGTGTCCGTAATTAATTCTCTTACCGCTGTCCAAGCCATAACCGGTCAAACAAAAGACAGATGATCTACAGTGCTCAGAGGGTTTAATTTATGCATTTACACTGATAAGCAAGTGAAATAACATGATTACCAACAAGCAAGACAAGGAAGAAGATTTGGTAATAAGTCAAGGGTGATATCTTTCTATAAATAGAACATGGTGCAATACGATGTTCACTGAAAACCAAGGAGAGAGTTCGAACTCACGAATAGAGTGGAGTGGCAGTTCACTAACATGGCTGAGCATATCTTTATCGGCAAGTACTCTTTTGCTGCTTCTGCTCAGATGGAAAAAGAACAGGCATGGCTCGATCTGCAGATTCACGACCATCAGAGCCACCAGGATGGCCTGTTGTTGGCAACATGTTCGACCTCGGAGCAATGCCGCACAAGACCTTGTACAAACTCTGACCCGAGTACGGACCGGTTGTTTGGCTGAAGCTTGGTTCAGTGAACACCATGGTTATACAGTCACCGAAAGAAAGCTGCAGCCGAACTGTTCAAGAACAATGATCTCCCTTTCTCCGACCGCAAGGTTCCTGATGCACTCACTGCCTTGGGCTACAACCAAGGATCATTGGCCCTTGGTAATTACGGTGCATACTGGCGCGCGCATACTGCGACGGCTCTGTTCCGAGGAGCTGCTCGTCACCAAGCGAATCAATGATGCAGCTGCCCACTCCGAAAAGTGTCACATGCTACATGCATAACACAGTAGAATTATCGTCTCATCATTATCACAAATGACAATTGGACTGGTCATCGAATCGGTGATGGCACCGATTCACCTTTCACTGATTCATTGGTTCAAATAAATTAACCTAACTATGTACATAAAAGGAAATGAAGGTACTTGATTAAATCCGTGATAACAAACAAATTTTAAGTTCAACGTTAATTAATGTGGAAAAAGTCCTATACTTTCTATTTCTTTAAACCCCAAACTTTGCACAGACACACAAAAAAAGTAATTAAAAAAAGAAAACTAATGTTTAGATCTACGAGCTTATATAATTATTAGCTTTAGTGTTTATTAACAAAGACATGCAATTCTCTATTGGAATCAAGATAGTTCATATTGGTTCTTCAACTGGGTCATCCTAGGCAGTGGCGGAGCCAGGATTTCATCCCAGGGGTGCTAAAAATATATCGAAATTAATATAAAAAAATTATAAGTAAAAATAATACAAAAAAAATGCATTTTTCGATAATACACAAAAAATACGAAAAAGCATTCAAAAGATCTTATTAAATTTCATGAGTCACTGTAGAATTGATAGTTGGAGTTTGGACAACATATGTGCAGACACTGCTTTTTTCTATTTAATTTTTGAAGTCCTAAAAATATGTGTTCATTCCATTGGGTCTTCGTAACTGATTTATGGAATTATGGGTAGAACCGTAGAAGTATGAGTTTTTGAACATTTAAAGCAGACCAGACCCAAATTACTCCAAACTAGCAAATTGCAACAGGACATTGATATCTTCAAGTTGATAAACAAAATTAAAAAAAAAATCGAATGAACACTTGTTGACTGAAAATGGGTGCCCTCAAAATTGGGAATACTTATGTTCAATTTCGGAAATCAAGTAATCAACAGTTTCGGAACATACCTATTGTCGCCGACTCGCCGGTGGAGACTGTGGAGTGAAGACCGAAGATATTGGCACCAGTGGAGTGAAGATCAGACGTCAGTAACTGTGTCGTCGTTGTCGGCACGTAGATCTAGAACCAGATCTAGATCCAGACAGCCCAGATCGTGGCTCGTATCGTGGGCTCGTGGCCGCCGTCGCCCGTCTGCGCTTTGCCGGAGTGAGGCGCCGTGGTCGTGACTGAGACGGTGAGATCGAATTGAAAGGAGGTCCGACTTCCGAGGTCTTGTCGTGAAAATTGCCAGGAGAGAGAGAGAGAGAGTTGTGAAAATGGAAAGAAGAGAGAGAGTGAAATTCTAAATAAACTATATATATATTATTTTTTTTCAAAATCTCAGGGGGTACATTAGCCCCCCCGGTACTGATCCTAGGTTTCAATCCTTGCATTAGCACTTTTATTTGTAATAAAGTTAAGATTTTTTAGTAATGTACACCTTCGTTAAACAGTCCAACTGTCCCATTAAGCCCAAAAATCCACTGAACTAGTCAAATTTATGACACATCAATCAATCCAGGTGTACATTTGGTTCAAATCAAGAACTGTGAAAGATTTTTTTTAACAAAATTGGCAAACAAGAGTTGTTGGATGTCACTTTGTTTGCACTGCTGGGCAAACTCATAATCGATTAGTGCACCGGCGGCATAACCAATTAAAAGTGCAGGATCTTTTTTGCTCCTCGGGTCTGGGGACTTTCTTGAAAGCGAGAAATTTCGACGAATAGATGAAAATTGCAAGTAAAAGACTGTGCAACCATAAATGACAAAGAGAGCTTTCGATTGATTGTGAATTTTTACACAGCAATGTTTCCAAATCTGGAAACTGAACTTTCTATCGATGGCAGTAAAAGCCTCTAAACAAAAGAAAGAAAAGACTAATTTGTCTGATTGATGATTGATGATTATGTGTTGCTTCTTCTTTGATCCACTATATATAATAGAAACTTTGTAGAAAATAACTACCATTACAAGAAACTACCCACTTAGAGATAAACAATCCACTTAAAAAATAACTACTCACTAATAAGTAACCAACCGCACTTATCCCTTATCAATAGGGACGTATTTTTAGAAGTTGATTCCTTTCACTTCTTAAATCTTCCATTATCTTTTCAGAAATAATAAAAAGTAAATGTCATTTAGCGGCATTTAATCAAAGTGAAGTTATTAGTGAAAAAATATATTTTGTGGTGCAAACATTGTCCCTTGGCTCAAGCAATTGAATAATTAGAAATTGCAAAGAGTCATGTCTTTTAAAGGGGTAGTATTTTCTCACTATCGATAGATTTTCACGATCGATATATAGCCTTTCACGATCGATAGTCTTTCATTATCCATAACTTTTCAAGATCGATAGCCTTGCACTATCAATAGCATTCCACAATTGATAGCCTTGCACGATCAATAACATTTCACGATGGATAGCCTTTCACGATTGACAATCTCTCACTATCGATAGACTTGTGTTTTTTACTATCGATTGTGAAGAGTCGTATCTTTCAAAGGGGAAGCATTATCTCACTATCGATATATAGTCTTTCACGATCGATAGTCTTTCGCGATCGATAGCCTTTTATGATCGATAGTCTTTCACGATCGATAGGCTTGCATTCTTCAAAGTGCCAGCATTTTCGCTATCTATTAGCCATCGATTGACTTTTGCTCTCCATATACCGGTGTCAATGACCATAGTTGGCCACGCCACTAAACAAACCATGACCATTTTTTGTCAAGCTACTAACCCAATCAGCATATAAAATGGCTACTAATAAGCCAATCGATTGAGCATTTTTTAATTCAAAGTGTGTGGATAAAAATAAAACAAATAATATTTGACTATATTTGCAGTTCTTAATAACCATTGAAGTAATACTCTACCTTGGTGTGCTCCACAAATCCAAATAGGATGTCCTTCTCCAAAAAATATAACACCGATTGGCTCCCAAAATACATGTTCTTCATCATTTTTCATGATGTCAAAAGCCTCAAAGTCATTAACAGTGGGGAATTTTGAATTGATAGACACGGTTGGCTTGCTATACATGCCGCATGAAAAGGGCTCTTTTTTACTTTCAGCCAAAATAGGCTTGCAAACTTGCCCCCCAGCCATATTGATTAGATCTCCTTTTGACATATCAATCTCAAATGAGAATGAACATTATTGTTCATCTTTTTCTTTCATTTTTGGCACGATATCGACCTTACAAAAATTACTTACACCATTTTTTCTGTAGGTTTCAGCCAGTTGTATAAACGAATTCAAATAATTTTCTAACAACACGCATTTTTCATGCAATTCATCGAATAACTCACTTGAATTGCTTGAAGATAAACTTGAAGTGGACTTTTGTGAAACGACTCCTCTTGATAAGTAGTCGTTTTATTTTTAGTAACCATAAATTGGTTGCATCTATCTTCTAAATATTGTCTTGTTTCAGTCATGTTTGGCATCATCTCATTTGCAATAGTCAAAGAATGACTACTGATTTTTAACTTTTCAACCCCAACAAATGTGGAAATGAACAATTCAACTTCTTTCCTCATCCACTCAATTCTCTGAATCAAATCCCAACATTCTTTCAATTCATCCTCTAAATCTTCTAAAAAGGAAGGATGTTCTACTCCCATCCAGGTTTTAATATATTTTTCAAACATGTTTAATTCATGAGAGGTTTCTACCAAAATTGTTGGCAGAATATGATGGCCATGGTTTGCATCAATGCAATCCATTACATCATACCAAAATTTCATTAAATCATCCATTGTCGACTTCATATAAAATGAAAGAGACAATGATTTAAAATTTCTAGACAATAATGACGCCGAAGTACGGCATTTCATCAAATTCACCCAGAAATCGGCCCTTAATTCTTCAAATCGGGCCTGAAATTCCAAGGAATTTCTTGGAAACATATTGTTGGCATTTCCCACTTTCAGGTACAAGGTCCCACCCGGCGTGCCAATGTTTGCGCTGTTGGGCAAACTCACAATCGATTGGTGCGCTGGCGGCACAATCGATTGGTGCGCTGGCGGCACAACCGATTAAAAGTGCGGAATCTTTTTTGCCCCTCGGGCCTAGGGCTTTCCTGAAAGCGAGAAATTTCGACGAACAGATAAAAATTGCAAGTAAAAGACTGCGCCGCGCCCATAAATGACAAAGAGAGCTTTCGATTGATGGTGAATTTTTACACAATAATGTTTCCAAATCTGAAAACTGAACTTCCTATCGATGGAAGCAAAAGTCTCTAAAGAAAAGAAAGAAAAAGACTAATTTGTCTGGTTGATGATTGTGGCTTGCTTCTTCTTTGACCCACTATATATAATATAAGCTTTGTAGAAAATAACTATCATTAGAAGAAACTACCCACTTAGAGATAAACAACTCACTTAGAGATAAACAACTCACTTAGAAAATAACTACCCACTAATAAGTAACCAACCACACTTATCCCTTATCAATAGGGACGCATTTTCAGAAGTCGGTTTATTTCACTTATTGAATCTTTCATTATCTCTTCAGAAATAATAAAAAGTAAATGTCATTTAGTGACATTTAATCAAAGTGAACTTATTAGTGAAAAAATATATTTTGTGGTGCAAACACACCTTTACCTAAATGACCACAATAATTAACACGTGTCCCTATCTTGCACGCCCGCCCCACAACTAGCAATTGTTACCGAGCATAAGCAAGAAGGAGGGCCAAGTCTTCTAGGACACTAGTCCCTCGGTTATATTGAATTAGAACTATAGCCTTTGACATGTTATAAATTTTGTAAAAATTGGGTTAATACATGTTTACATGTGCTAAAATGACCACAATTTTAATTTTTTGTTAAAAAATTAAGGGGAAAGATTTAATAAAGTGGTATTTTATTTTCACATGTCTGCATAGTAGGGAAACAGACCTAAGAAATATGGAAATCTGCCTTCCTATCTTCTGTTTTGGACCGATCTGCCCTTTGTGAAGGCAGATAGACCCGCGTTGTGAATGCAACCGACAATAAATCACGTTTAAGAATCTTTATGGTTAAAATACAAGAAAATTATATCTTCAACTCCAATTTCTTCTTCATTACGAGTATTAAACCAATCGAAAAAAATCGCTCATACGTTATACAGTACATCTGTTGTGATATAAAAATATTATTAAATGAATTTGTCATCATAAACTCTAACAATAGCACAATAAATTTTTAGCATCAATATTTTATCATTAAAATTATCACTGCAAAGTCACTGTGCAATAAAAAAATTCTTCGTCCATCCAAATTACATTTGTGTGTGTGTGTGTTTTTTTTTTTTTTAAATCTTGGTCGAACACAGTATTTTAGAAGCCACAATAAGTGCACGTTTATTCGGAGTCCCATACCAAATGGTTTGTGGTGATACCAATGCGGAGATTCAGAACGGGGCTCCACCCGGCTGCAGTCCGTATGTAATAATAATGCACCAACCACCAAAAGATGTCGGGAAATTATTAGCCTCTTCAGGTTCATGGGGACAAGAAAGGACACTAAGATTGCCCACATCCCACTCGGGTAAGTATTTGAGTCATTCATATAATATGTAATGTAATATTATGGCAAGATTAATCCTTTTTTTTTTTTTCATTGATTGAGGTCCTTCGCGGGGTTCTTAGTTAATCGTCAAATTGCATAAGATCCGGTGCGATGAGATTCGCTATTTGCAAAAAATTGATTTTCGTCAATTAGCGAAGTAATACCGTGAGGGAAGGGTTCAGGATTCTACCGCCAGCACTGGATCCCCTCTGGATGTGCGTCATTTAGGACATGGAATAACAATCTTTATATCATGCTACAGAGAAAAAAAAAGAAGGGGGGGGCATGCATTGACCCTTTTTCTCAATGGAACACCACATGAACCTCTACCGCAGATACCATCTCGATCTTGGCACTCCGTTTGAAGAAGTAGAACAACAGTATTAAGTTGCCTATCCTTGGGGAGAACGGCGAGTATCATGAGCATCTACGTTCAAGTCTGGTGCGAAATACGAAAAATGAATAGGTGAAACATTAGTAATTAAGTCGAACGAAAGAGTAGTAGGTGAAACATCCAGAATTCGAAAATCATGATTTTTGCTTGTGAAATGTACATCAAAAATCCTTTTCAAACAGATTTTGTAACTGGATTCTGCATGCGATCCTCTACCAAGCATATTCGATATAACTACATGCTCATAAACAAAACAGCGCCTTCACAAAATTACACAAGAATTCAGTCATATAATAAAGAGAGTATTAGTCTGTGAGCCACGGAAAGCTCCAGCCAGCAACTAACCATTCCCTGCTTAGAAAATAGCAGTGGACGGTTCACTTGGTTTATTCAGGCCGAACATTACCAGTCATATCATGTTAGCTAGAGGTTTTCTCTATACAATGTGGGTTGGACATTAAGCAGTAAAGGACCAAGGTGTCCGTAATTAATCCTCTTATTACTGTCCAAGCCATAACCGGTCAAATAAAAGACAGATGATCTACAGTGCTAAGAGGGATTAATTTATGTATTGGCACTGATAAGCAAGTGAAATGAAATGATTGCCAACAAGAGAAGGAAGAAGATTTGGGAATAAGTGAGGCTGATATCATTCTATATATAGTACATGGTGCAATACAATGTTCACTGAAAACCAAGGAGAGAGTTCAAACTCACGAATGGAGTGGAGTGGCAGTTCACTTACCTGGCTGAGCATATCTTTATCAGCTGGTACTCTTTTGCTGCTTCTGCTCCAACGGACAAAGAACAGGCATGGCTCGGCAAAACCACGACCACCAGGGCCACCAGGATGGCCTGTCGTTGGCAACATGTTCGACTTTGGAGCAATGCCGCACGAGACCTTGTACAAACTCCGATCCGAGTACGGTCCGGTTGTTTGGCTGAAGCTTGGTTCAGTGAACACCATGGTTATACAGTCACCGAAAGCTGCAGCCGAACTGTTCAAGAACCATGACCTCCCTTTCTCCGACCGCAAGGTTCCTGATGCACTCACTGCCTTGGGCTACAACCAAGGATCATTGGCCCTTGGTAATTACGGTGAATACTGGCGCATACTGCGAAGGATCTGCTCCGCGGAGCTGCTCGTCACCAAGCGAATCAGTGATGCAGCTGCCCAGCGGAAAAAGTGCACTGACAAGATGATCAGTTGGATTGAGGAGGATGCAGCATCCTCGCGTGCTCGAGGCGAATCAGGAGAGGTGCAAGTAGCCCACTTCCTCTTCCTCATGGCTTTCAACGTGGTTGGCAACCTCATGCTGTCAAGAGATGTCTTGGACATGCACTCCGAGGAAGGGTTCGAGTTCTTCACTGCCATGGACAAGTTCATGGAGTGGGCTGGGAAGCCTAACGTGGCAGACTTCCTCCCGTTCTTGAGATGGCTCGACCCGCTAAGGATCAAGAGGAATATGATGCGGGACATGGGACTAGCCATGAGGATTGCATCCAGGTTTGTGATGGAGAGGATTCAGGAAAATCAGTCAGGCAGAAAGGAGAAAAGGGACTTTTTGGATGCGTTGCTGAACTACAAGGGAGATGGAAAAGAGGGGCCTGATAAAATTTCAAAGAAGAACGTGAATATCATCATCCTGGTAATTTTGTAATCCAATACGTTAGCACAATTGTGCCAGTATCAGAGATATTATATAATTCAAGTATGTTAAACCTGTACATTTCCTGTTCGTTTTGAGGAACAAACAAATGACAAATGCTTCAATGGTGCAGGAAATGTTTTTTGCTGGGTCAGAGACTACAAGCAGTACCATTGAATGGGCCATGGCAGAGCTATTACGCGCTCCAAATTTAATGAAAAAGGTTAAAGAAGAGCTTGGCGAAGTCGTCGGGCAATGCAGAGATGTTGAAGAGACTGACATCAATAAATTGCCGTATTTGCAGGCAGTGGTAAAGGAAACACTCAGGTTACATCCTGCAATCCCTTTATTAATTCCAAGAAATACCATGCAAGACACCAACTACATGGGGTATCACATACCCCAAAACACACAGGTCCTTGTGAATGCGTGGGCAATCGGGAGGGACCCTGATTCCTGGGATGACCCCTTGTCATTCAAGCCGGAGAGGTTCTTGGGCTCAACTGTTGAGTACAAAGGGCAACATTTTGAGTTGATTCCATTTGGATCTGGCAGACGGATGTGTGTTGGCTTTTCCTTGGCGCACCAAATGGTTCACCTTGGTTTGGCTACATTGCTACATTCTTTTGACTGGGAGCTCGATATGTCTGCCACTCCAGAGACAATGGACATGGGGGAGAGGATGGGTATAACTTTGAGGAAGTTAGTACCCTTAAAAGCAATTCCCAGGAAGCTCACGATTCCAGGATGAAACAATTGCTGAAGATGGAGTATTGTTAGTTAACGGATTGCTTGAAATACCATGCAGTGTACTCCATCTTAAGGTTTAAAGCTTTAATTTTCAATGTGGGAATAATCATACCAAGGCTGGAATCGTATTGTTGGAGTTCTATCATTGAGAAATCTGTAATCCAGTTTACCTTGTACGGTATATTGTGTATGCAATGTAGTTGTTCTTGTCTCCCCACTTTGGAAATTGCAGTCCATATATAGAGCAAGATGCCCTGAAGCAAATGTGCAACCCATATTCTTTTAAAGCTCTCTACACTTCAGTTTGTAAGACAAACATGGTTGGCCTTAATGGTACTACAGCAATAACTTCCTCTTGGCTGCTTCACGCCAGACAACAATGTATTTAAACTACTGTGCATGATGGACAAGGGACGAGTTTGGATCAATTCGTTAAAGCTAGCAAACTTCAAATACGCAGTGAAGTTACATAGAGGGAGGCCTAGTGCACCATGCTCCCGCCACAGCAGAGAGGGTTAAAATCACGTAGACTAACCCATGTTTGTTTGGAAAAGAGGCTGTTTCCAAAATTCAAACCCACCGTGATGTGGAGCAACTTCATCCTTGAACCAAGTGTAAAATCTCAATAGCTACCCTCACCATCCCATAAAGATTTTTTCTTAACCATAACGAAATATCAAGTACCTCTCCACTTTTTCCAGCTTATTTTACTTTCTCGGAGTAACATCTTCTCAATCTCTTCCTCCCTTTGCAATACTTTACAAGATAGCAAAACATATTCTGCTTAGGTACCTCTTGCCATCCTTATTCACCTCACAGTAATCCTCTGCACTCTAAATCGACGTATATCTTAGACTACGCAGTAGCCCTCAGCCAAGCTTCATAATACTATCCATAAGCATTATTTCCTCCTACTTGGTGCATTTCGAACATCTCCTTAAATCTTATAAACAGGTATCCATGTTTTTTTTCCTAACACTCATAAGCATTTACTTGGTGTTATCTTGATATTGTAACAAGGAATATAGAGACCTCAAAAGGACCACCGCTGACCATGCAGCCTCTCTACTTATATTCTTTCTGCTTTCTTTACCTATCTTCAAGTCTACGACATTAAGAAACTCCAAAGTAACTCTAAATTTCTTAGTAGTCATCTTTTACTTTACCAGTGGAGTAATCGGCTGCTTGCCGGGAGAACGATACCCAACACACAGCCTCTTCTCATGACTTGCACTTTTGTGTCAGACATGACTAGTTGGAGTGTCTATCTACCTAACAAGTGATAACTGCCACTACTAGACTTCCTTTCCAAGCATTTGATAACCGTAGAACAAGGAGCCCAGGGCTGCAATTAAACAAGTGCTCGGCTCGTTAGGAGTTGCTCGAACTCGGTTCCGTTAATTTCAAGGGATGCTCGAGCTCGGCTCGTGTTCGTGAAGAGCCGAAAATCCGTGCTTGAACTCGGTATCGTAAAAGTTAATCAACCACGAGCTTAGCTCGCTCAGCTCGTATACAACAAATCAAAGGACACGGATCTAATCTGGCATCACATGGAATACGCCCTAATAACTTGAAAATCAAACCCTTCTAGATCTATCTGTGAAATTGAAGGCACAAGAGGTTGTTTGGTGGGACGATCTGCAAGCGGCGGTTGATTACAACAAAGATAAATAATGAAGAAAACCAAAAACAGATCTATGGAAGAAGTACAGTACTAAACCTATGGATTATTACTCAACTTCGAGCGATGGATGAGAGCCAAAGACAGAGAAGAGATAAATTAGATGGATTTTACATGGCAGAGATTCAAAGTGAGGAGAAAGAGACGAATGGGGGAAGGCTGAATTTCTAAGGGGAACGAGACGAAGGGGAATAGGGTAAGGCTGAATTTTTATATGCATAAAGCTTGTTGGGTTATAAGACTCGTAAAATCTTGTTTGGTATAGATTCTTGAATTGTGTGGGCGTCAGCTTTAATTAGGTTTTGCAATATTATGTACAAGACTTTTTAAGAACGTGTGTATATGCACGATGAATGTATATCTACATGCACACATAAACAACTAAATGAGGTGTTCACAAACGCTTTCACGGACAAAATGTGATGTTCATGTTCGGCCCATTAACTATACGAGCTCTAAAATTGTGCTCATGTTCTATTCATTTATTTTACGAACAAATGGACAAGCTTTAAATGATCGAACACGAGCTTCGCTCACAAAAACCTCAGTTCGCCTGCAACCCTAATTGTGCCATTAAGTTTTCTAATGACCAGAGACCAAGATAAGTTAAAAGGATCAACACCCATATAAGGCTATATCAGAATAAAATTTACGCGCAACTGAGGATCTAGAAGTGAACTCATAAGAAAGAGAGAGAGAGAGAGAGAGAAAAGAAAGCAATATCCTATTGCCTAAAATAAAAGAATGCAACATCCTACTGCCTAAACATTCTCATTACTAGGTTCATACCAGTAAAGTTTCTACGAAAACATAGAGCAGAAGAGAACTCATATAATAAAGGGTTAAATAGCGAATGACCCCTTTCTACTTTACACGTTGTGCCATTTGCCCCTCTCCACTTCAAATTTAAGCACTAAACCCCCCCACATTTACATAAAATGGGCACCTTAGACGGGTCCGTTATGAATAGCGTGAAATGACCAAAATACCCTTATTAACTAATGACCCCCTGCACTATACACGGTGTGCAATTTCCCCCCCTCCACTTTAAAATTAACCAGTAAACCCCCCTACACTTACAGAAATTAGGCACCTTAGATGGAAACCGTTAAATTGAAATGACAATTTTGCCCATGCCCCTCCCCCTCTTCCTTCCCCCCCACACCCGTCAGACCAGTCCCCCACCCCCTTCTGCGCTACCAGATTCGCCGCAAACAAGGGATTGCCGCCATCTGCGCCTCTTCCTCTGGTCAGCCCTGCCACAATCGGCGCATTCACTGACCACAACCACCGGTCTTTTTCTCCGACCACCAGGGAGTTACAAAAACAAAAACAAAAAAAGGAGCCACGATCGTTGTTGGTATATCATTGTCGGCGCAACAGCTACCATCAGCATCGCAGTAACCACCATGACCAGCACCACTCCGGCCAACTCCCCCAACTTTATACTGTCCGGCTACACATCGTCGCGAGTTGCCTCCTCGCCGTCACTTCCCACCGCCTTGCGTCTGCAAGCCAGTGGGGCTTCTTTATTGGCCACCAACCGACCGGTGCAATCAACACCAATAGCAGCAATCCCCACAGACGAACGCTATCGGCGTCTGATTGCCGCACATCCGTCCATATCTGTGCCACCATGATCGACGACCACGTCCCCAAATCGCAGGTCTAACCTCTGTCGTCGTGCCGTCTCAGTCCGCAACATCGCGCCAAGCAGCATCCCATGACCACCATGATCGGCTACACGCCGCTGGAGCTGTACCAGATTCGCGATGACGTTGCCGCCACAGCAGCAGGCGAGCAGAGTGTGTGTATGTTTGCTGTGGGTGCGCGTCTGTGTGGGTTTAGGGTATGTGTATGTATGTTTGTTTGTTTGTGTGTGTGTGTGTGTGCTGGGTGTGCGTGGAGTGTGTGTATGTGGGATTGAGTAAAAAATCTGAGAGGAAAGAAAAAGAAGTTGAAAGAATGGTATTAAACTTAAATAGGGTAAGGAAATAAGAGTATTTTGGTCATTTCACGCTATTCATAACGGACCCGTCTAAAGTGCTCAATTTCCGTAAGTGTGAGGGGGTTTAGTGGTTAAGTTTGAAGTGGAGGAGGGAAATCGCACACCGTATATAGTACAGGGGGTCATTAGTTAATTACTCCTAAAAGAATGGGCAAAATTGTCATTTACAAAAAAAAAATCGTTAGTCAATGCGTGTGTTGACCACGTGCTGTTAAATTTAACGGTTCCGTCTAAGGTGCCCAATTTCTGTAAGCGTGGGGGGTTCAGTGGTTAATTTTGAAATGGAGGGGGGGAAATCGCACACCATGTATAGTACAGGAAGTCATTCGCTAGTTATCCCTATAATAAAGCTACATTTTCCTAGATACAAAGCTTCCCGAACCCCCTACGCCAACTCAAAATAAAGGAAGCAGGAAACTGCTGCATTGCGTAAGTGCAAAAAGTTATTTAAGCTGGAGTTTCACATACTGCCGTGCAAAACTTGATTCACAATTGGGTAAATAAACTTTGGACAAGATGTTCAAGAATTATGAGAAGAAATGTCAAAGAAGTTTGTACGCATAAATGCCTTTCAAGAGAGCACAAAGGTCAATGTGTACAAGGTAACATGCTTTTTACAAGAATTGGACCAAGACCTATGTTCTTCCACTATATAGACAAAATCTGCAGACAGAACTACACAACTGAACAAAGGCTAAGACGAAAAATTTAAGTACTAAGAACAGTGCTTCCACTGCTGAAGAAAACCTACTAGACAAGTGTAACCTACCAAAGAATAGGGAAACTGCATCATCCTTTACCAAGCAGAGCACTCTTTGTTAAGTCGACAAGAGTCTGT
Organism: Escallonia rubra; assembly: GCA_033065855.1. Classification (NCBI taxonomy): domain Eukaryota; kingdom Viridiplantae; phylum Streptophyta; class Magnoliopsida; order Escalloniales; family Escalloniaceae; genus Escallonia; species Escallonia rubra. The sequence goes on from JAVXUO010000925.1 coordinate 142,484, forward strand.
ATGTTAGGCTCCTGAGGAATCCATTTAGGGGTGTGATTGAAAATAGCATAAGAGATCTATCTTTATGGAGGAAACATATCAGCACGTGATCTACCGCATGCAGAATCAAGGAAAGCCTTACCATTGGTTTTACTGGAAGACCTCGAGATGTAACTAAGACCCATGAGGAGTTCTGTAATTGCATCTTCTGTCTTTGCCTGATTTGCAAAGTAAAGGGTCTGTACCAGAAGCACGTTAATCCCAGAAACCATGCGCTGCTTCTCAAAACTCCGCTCCGAATGCCAGCTTATCGTTTTATGAGCAAGTGGAGCAAGCCACTCTAATATGCTTGCCACTGACAAGTTCCACTTTTCTAGTAGGGCAGCATCATAGATAGATGAAGCTGATCTTTTGCCAAAGAATTTTAGCTTTGCCCTCAAAGAGTTTCTGATACTTGTAGGTAACATGTAATACAGGTCATCTCTTGCATCTAGGCTGATCAAGTGAGGAGATGAAGAAAGCTTCTCAATTAATATGATAACATTGGCATAATGCAGAGCTAAAGCAGCATCACCAAGAGTATATGGAAGAGCGTTCAGTTTCTTATGCTTAGAACTGATGAGAGGTACTTTAGTATTTGTGTTGCAGCAAGAGAGTGCCGTTTTGCTGTGTTTCATCGTGTTGATATCCTTTTGTAAAGAACTACTTGATCTCAAGTAGATGGTGCTTGTCGGCATGCAACTCTGCAGAATAGGAGAGTCGCTTCCACTCACCATGCATCCTTTGAAAGGTCCACCGTGAGCTATTCCTCTTGTTTTTGCTTGTGGGTGCTTTCCACCTACGGTAGATGGTTGGTGACCTTTATTCAACTTCTTACTTTTCGATCTATTCTTATCAGTACTTGTTCCCAGACTTGAAACCGACCTTCCTATAGGACCTAGATATAACCTGGACAGGTTATTCTCAGATGGATGAACTGAAGATCTCATAGGAGCAGAAAAGGAATGGCTACGGACTAAAAAATCATTCATAACAAATTCAGAACCATTATTTTCCTCAACAGCTCCCAGTTGGTTTATCCCAAACACGTGTTTGATCCTCTCAACTATGGTAAACAGTGATCGTAGCAAAAGCCGAACAGTATAATCATACGTCCTAATCCAAGGAGACATCTCTCGCAGATTCTTGACCTCCTGACGCTGCCATAAGACCTTCTTTTGAAACTCAAACGCTTTCACTTGATTCAACTTACCACCGGCCTTTATTCTCCTGAGGCTCTGCTCAAGCTCACTCAACACTTCCACCTCCTGGTACAACTGCGCTGTAACCGCAACAAATCTCTCCATTTTCTTTACCTTCCGCTCCATCTTCTTCCACCTATACTCCCAACCACGCCAGCTTACGTCAACCGTAACCAGATCATCAAAAACACGCTCAAGATGGTGATACACCGGATCTGCACACCTCTTTCCAAGTACAGCCACAGACCTCACCATTTTCTCAAAATTCTCGAAAATTTCGGCAAGAACAAGTTCCATAAGATAGCCCTCATCCTCAGAAACAAGCTTTTGTATACCGAGCGAGTTTACTATTTCCTCTCTCAACTCAACCATCTCTTGATCACTAACACACTGCCATAACTGAACCGCTTTCGACATCAAAGCCGTAACCTCAAACGCCAAGATCCTGATCCCCGCCTTTTCAGGATCCAACACCACGCTTTTACGTGAACCCCTCCACAAACTACCAAACCACGATTCTATCACCTTCTCACCCCCCATTTTCAAAACCAACCAAATCTACACACTCAGCCTAAACACAAGCTCCAACAAGTTCACTCTATTTCGCAACTCCTGTACCAAAATTCAACACATCAAAAATCATTACACAAAGATTCGCATCTACAACAACAACAATCAAAGAAAGTAGTTCTCTCAATTACCAATTATAGCATGATTAACGCTTATACTAACAATAGATATCGCACTCAATCAATATTTGTGATACCCAGATAAATCAAACCCTTGTTTTTCGCCTAAAAAAATGTCAGCGGGAAAATAAAACCCACTTCATTTCGCCTAGTAATCACACATCTTTACGTATCAATGCTTTTAGTATCCAATCTGAGCCTACTTCAACAAATCACAGCTTCCAAATAAGATATAGAGCCAGCAAAAGAGAAACGTACCGTTGATGGCAGTCAAAATAGACTGCCAGAGAAGCACATTTACGGCTACAATGAGGCAAGTTTTACTGAGAGAGGTGAAAGTGGGTGAGAAGGAAATTTTTAAAGAGGGTTGGTTGGGTTTAAATTGCGGGGCACCACCGTCTTGACAGATACGGGTTAGAAGAGGTCTGGACAGAAAAGGGAACTCTAAATACGGCGCAAACTTGGTCAGAAATCGGTAGCAACAAGGTTTATGGGGGGATTTTGGCCTCAGCCATGGTTTATTCTTTTCAATAATGGCAAGTATCTGGGATTATACTTGTGGACGCCATTGGAAAGCGCGTCGTTTTCGGTGTTTCGATGGGGAAAGGGCGTTTGTAGTGACTAGTGAGTAGCATAGGGAGGTTGAACAAGGGGGGATTGACAAGAATGCATTGGATTTTTCTTAATCATTTGGGTTTTGCTAGGAATTTGATTTGGCATATGCTTTGGTTAGATTTCACAACTGCTTCTAGCTTTGTCTTTGTGGAGTAAGATATGCTCGGGTTTCGACACATGCCTCTTTCTTTTCTCCTCTTCACATTACCTCCTCCCTAAAAAATGACGAGAACAACAATCTCTTCTTCATACACGTTTTTCATCATCTATAAATTTTAATTACCAATGATAGCGATAGGAACTATTTACGGTCACGAAAAGTTCATGAATTGTTTTAAAAGAATATCACTAAAATGATATCAAAATTTTTCATTGTTATCTGTAAAAGTAACATGCCGATAGATTTAAGTTTGGGAAGTTATTTGTTCATGAGAAGAAACTACCTTTTGCAAAATGTGTTCCTAAGGTATGTGTTGCAAGACTCATGCTCATTGCGAGGACACAACTCAACGCTCTAAACAAATCACGACTTAGATTTAAGTTTTTCTGTTTTAATGTATTATCTTGGCTATCACTCGATTGCAATTGCAAATCTAGTTTTTAAACAACCAGAGACCTTTGTACTTTCTAAACACTCATCATCATCAATCTAATCAAGATTCTTTATCTTTCTGGTGCATTCAATTTGTTTATGATTTAGGCTATAGTTAAGATCTAGTTTCTGTTTTCAAAAAAATCCTCTCACGTTAAATCAATTGTGGTATTTTTCTACAAAATGATTGTGAGTTTGTCATTGAGCCCAAACAGTGACGCGTCCTGCCGAACACTTTTAATCTAAAAGTAGGAATGTCAAATAGTAATATTCAGGGTGTTTGGAATTATGTTTCCCATGTAAGCCTTTGAATTTGGATGAATGCAAATCATGAACAACTTATACTAATCAATTGTTTTGATAGCAAATTTTAATTAACTACAAAAAGTTTAAAGATGAAAACATGAGTGGTATGAGTTTAGATTTTTCATCAACTTCGTTTGAAATTACTCCAAATAAAGTGAGAAAACATGTGAAGATGTTTTTTTTTAAGTTGCATTGATGAAAAAGAAAGTCGAACCTTTCATCAATTGTCATGACTGGTACATCAATAACGCCTAAACCTTTTAATCTGCCCACTCGTCGTATATGGTGCACATGTAGCAGGTGCAACTTTGATGCCCACAAATTAACTTCAAATAAGAAAATGTCTAATTATGCAAGAAGTAGCAGGGATAAAACCTTAATTAGCACCTTGAAGATAGATTTTTCATGATGGTCAATTGGTCATTGGAACATTGAAGAACTATTGATTTCAGGTAGGGGCCTAATTGGTCCTTTCTATTTTCTTATGTCATTATGGAAGCAAAACACAAATTTAAGCATTCTCAAGCAGGTGACTTAGGTACTTGTGACTCCTTACGTTATCATTTCGGTACATGTAATTAACAAAGTGGTTCATAGCTCTGTCACAGTGCAATGCATTCCTCAAAATAAGTTGTCAAGCAGGTACTTATGAACTTATGAACAGAATCTTATGAGATAAATTACTTACTATTTCACATCAGACGTGTGGTATCACACGTATATTATTGCAAGTTTTAGAGTACAACTATAAAATCAAGTTGACTTTACAAACTATTGTAAGCTTTAATTTGATTTGTCAAATAACATTAATCTGTTATGTAACTACTACTCCATTTGAGAGCAATTGAAAGTTCAAATGCTGGAAATTTATCCTACAAATTAAAAAGAAAGTCACAGAGAATAAGAAAATTGACCAAGGAGTATGTCTGAACTCATTTAGCTACTTACCTAAGCTTTTAGAAATAGTCTCGCTAGGTAATACAGTAATAATAATTATATAACAGATAAACAAATTGAAGTTTTGGGACCTGAAATATATCAAACCATAGGGTACAAAAATGAAATAATGTTAAGGGATAAAATGTTATTTCCACACACAAGTAGTGTGTAAAACTGTTAATGAAGCAAACTTCAGTCGTCTCAAGGAATGAATGTTTAGAGATATTGAGAGAAAAAGGTTTGGAGGAATGGTAGAACATTATAAGATTCCGTAAGGAGTATAGTTACAAAGTCCACATCAAGGGGACCTCTTGCATTTGAGTATATCGGTATCAAAACGGTACTCTAGTGTTATTCATCGATTATCACAAGTTACACTCCATGATTTCAGATGCAGCGATTAAGCACAGTCGACTCACAACTGCTGGATTAATAATGAAACTCATTTTGTACTCAAACGGTATTGCATCTTTCACCTAGATAGCAGGACGAAAGCAACTAAAAATAGGACAAGGAAACTCTTTAACACTTTGCGCTTAGAACCAATCGATATGATTTTTTTGTTTTTTCGTGTAGTGTTCCTATAACGAAAAAAGGACTAGATACGTGTCTAGAACATTCTTTCAATCTAGTTGTAACTTAAAAGTTTATTCTTTTTGTTTTTTTATCAACCTAGCTACTTGTGTAACCGAGAAAACAGACTACTTGATTATGTTTATTCTCCTGCTTTACTAACTAAAAAATCAGGTAATAACTAGGAAAATGGTAAACTTTAATTTTTAATCTAACCTATTTCAAATCAGATTTAGTCAAGTGAGTTGGTAATTCGGGTAAAATAACAATTTCCTCCTAATAATGTTATTATCTTGTGGGCTAGGAGTGAACTACTCGGATTTGTATTATAGCATAAGTTTATAACTATCACAAAAACCTTTGGAGCTACTCATGATGTGATTTCAAAATTTAAAGTCAATGGTTGGTGGGTGGGGTGAGCTACTCAACATTTTGTAATCAACGTATGTGAGCTCATAACAAGTCATGCACTAAAACAAAAGGTGAGCTTATGACCACGACATAGTAAAATAATGTTTGGACGGTGCGCAAACAAATATTTGATCATTGTGTACGAGAAACCCGCCAACCACAAAATTGGAGGTCTATCAAGTTTCTCTAAGCAACTTAAACAGAGCTTCAGATAGATCATAAGATTTCTCATTGTAGTAAATGTAACTCCAACTAAATTTATGTAAAACCGCCAACCACAAATCATGGCTTTTCTCTAAAAGAGGAGGGTGAGTAGTCGATTGATCATGTTCACGGTGGCCAAAGGAAACTTCCAATGCCCCGCGGTGTAATATTACAGTATCCTAGTTAAAGAGGCATGGTCACGACGGTCGCGAATCTAGGTTAAGATCTAAGGTGGGTAAAAAAAACTTTCTAGCACATATTTTTGAAAATTTTAAGGGGGCAAAGTGCACCTAAATTTCCATCTTTTTCAAAAGGAAAAGCGTGAGGTTAGCTGTAATGTCAATTCCCCGAGTCAAGTGCTTATATTTTTATTATGAACATTATACAAACACAGAGAGATATATATATATATATACACACACACGTAGCTATTCAGACAGAGTACTATATGTTTTCTTCTTAGAATATCTTACCTCTTCATCAACAAACATTTTAATCTCAACCGTAAATCATTTTTTAGATATAATTACAAAGAAATTTTTGGTCCCTGTCACTTTCAGCCCAGCCCATGTCCCACGGAATTTTCATCTGCTGAACTGAACATGGACAAATTTTATACCAACCAGTAGATGGAATAGGCCGGGCTTAGGCGCATCTTGTGAAGGATGGGCTGTGCTGCGGATGACCCCTGGGCCCATTCAACCGGCCCAAGCTGAACCCTTAGTATTACTATTGCCTTCATATCATTAAATTTATTAGAGGCATTTAATCGAACCAAATGTGCTTCGAATGACCCTGGACTCGTTCATCCAGCCCAAGTTGAATCCTTACTATTTCATTCATTTCGTTAATTAAATCATTTGTAGCATTTCATTGAACCAAATTACATCATCTTGAAAGCCATCTTAAATAATTTATCTAGAGGTAACAGTATATCAATCACCGCCTTTGATGAGTAACCGAAAGGGTTGGAGTATCTCCATTTTTAAAAAAATTTATCTCGATCCCTTTTTTTCCTAGTGCAAATTCTTAGGACAAGCTCTGGATAAGACTCAATACGATATCACATAAATTAGAGTAGAATTGTTTGACATATCAAATGATAGTCGAGATGAATAATAACGCCAATGTTTCTCACGTGCTCGATTCTCAACAAAATGTATTTTGGGGCCTCGATACCACTGGGGTCGTGATTTAACAAAAAAATAGTCGTAGAAGATTCAAAGAGAAAAAAATGTCTGATGTTTCAACACCACATCTCAACTGACAACAACGATAACAAAGCTAGTTCCGGAAATGATTTACGCCTTCCCTTAGGAAAACCAAGGACCTTGGACCCAAAAAGCATTGCAGTAGCATGTAATTACACTTTCATAAGCTAACATGAAGAAATTGGAGTGAGTTCGCGGTATGGAACTGCTTATTGAGCACTAAAGTCATTGAAAATTATCTCCCAAAACTTGGCTTATTGACGCGTTTGCATCATTAGCTTTTCTTTTTTTTGACCTTTTGCCTATAGCTATTACTCGGCTAAGCATATATTTGCTTGAAAGTGTTGAGGATATATTGGAATCATAAATTAAAAAAAAGAAGCTAAAAGGCATAATAAATATGTTTAGACAAAAATAAATTATCACTAGTCAAGATTTAAAAGTCTTTGGCGTGAGGATTAGGGGAATCATTGCACATGGAAAGAAGCCGGAAAGAGTTTTGATACTCTACATCACTTTAATTATCACATTTGCAGCTTTATTTCCATACTCACTTAATTAATTTGTATTTTAAAGCATATTGTTTTACCAAAATGTGGTCCTCCTCCACCTCTCTCTTAAACAACACTCAAAGTCACTACTTATATTTTTTTTATATAAACTAAACCACGTGGACCTTTTTCTCAATAATTTCCTTGCTTTTTATTTATTTATTTATGTCCTACTCTTATCAAGTCATGTGTTGGAACTCTAGCTTACATTTTGAAATAGATGATTATATAAATAGGAAGACCGAAAGGAAAAAGGTTTTTATGTATATAGACTTCGGGCCCACATGGTCATTTATAGGTCATCACTCTTTTTTATGCATCTATGCTTTTCCTTATGTTGTTTGAGTTGCATTGGACCAATTTTTTGAATGGAAAAAAAAGTATGAGAATGAGAAAAAGAGAAGAAACAATTAATATTTTGGCGTTCACATAATACATGTTACGAATGGTAACTGATTTTGGAAAAAGAACGTCCACTCTTAGTATGACACGTTTCATGTTGGGGGGAGGCCTTACGATTGTGACGATTCTTATTCAGATCTGGCTTACTATTATGCTCCACCTCCTACTCTCAATTTGACGAGGATTCTTCCTCGTCCAGGATTCTTCCATATCACGGGTGATTGTCTCCCCGTGGGAAAAGGTAGCTAGGATGAGCACAGTTCAATTTGGGAGTCAAACAACAAATCGGACCAAACACCATTCATTTGGATGATGTTGAACCGAACGGAATTAAGCACTAGCGGTTGGACGGTTCTTTTTAGTCGATTTAAATGGTTCAATTTGGATCGAATTGCACACAAGAAAAATGTTATCCCTTTGCACACCTATTTGTTCCAAATATAATTCAAAATATAAGTTGTATTAAATTTGGCACATAATCTTTTTATAGTCAATATCTAAGTGCTTGTGTCAACATGAGATATAAGTATTATTTCAGATATACGTGTCAATGTAAACTCAAGTATGTCTTTCATTGACGTACAAGAAAGTACGAGTGAATATACAAGAGATATTTCACTAAACTTTTGTATTATAGGTGCTCTCATTACTATTTTATTTTTTTTAATTTTCAAGGTTTTCTTTGTTGGCTTTGTTCAGTACCACGTATGTGAATATAATTAACTAGTATTACTGAAAGTAAACTAACATATCATGAGTCGATTCGGTTCAGTTTGTGATCGGTTTAAAAAAATTAATCCATGAATCGCAACGAACCGAGGTCTATTTGAGAAGTGTGAAATCGAACCATTAAGATTTTGAACAGTTTGGATTGAAGCTATTCAGTTATCCGTTTAAGTTAAGCTGTTCATATTATTTTGAACGGCTTGGTGCTTACACCTATAAGGTAGCTTCTCTTTCTCTATAAATATGTACGTCAGACATGAGAAAAATGTGTGTCCATAACTCCACTACTCATACATTAAGTTCTCCTTGTCCACTACTGACTTATGCATCAGAGATTCTCTGTCGGATCCCCATCCAGCGAGTCACTATGCTTTGTTTAGGTCCCGCAGATCCTTTCGTAAGCTCCGAACATAATATTTTGGCGCCATCCATAGGACCCTATCATCTGAGCTTACCACATATCTCATGGTGTTGATCTCTAAACATTCAGATCTAGTCGAGCAGGCCAACCTAGTAAATCAAGATAACAAGACAGCCTCAAAGTCCTTTTCCACATCGACCCCCCGGTTGCTTCTAGCCAAGCTGTAAGATCGTGGAAAAGCTATTGCTAGCGCTCCCATCAAGATGTCGAATGCAGCACTAAAACCAGCTCAGTGCATACAACTAGTTCAGTTGACCAACCCAACCGAATGTTGGATACGTTTTGTAACAATCATTGTAGACACTTTTGTTCCTCCTTAAACATTGAGCAACTTGAAACCATTCAAGCCATGTAAAAGTTCATCAAACGATTGCAAGCCTTAATTAGTTGCCCTTCTAGGCCATATTGAGCTCGACGAATGGGCACTGTTCGATGATTATCCATCCACTGATGCCTTACATATCCCTCGGAATATGATGGATCTCAAACCCAGTATCTGGGTATGCACCACAGCGGCGACCAAAAACAGGGTGAAGCCCATATTATTATCTCAGATGATGAGGAGCATCATCATCCCAAACACGCTAAGCCTAATGAGATTTACCATAAGGTTCATTCACCAGTCTGTGAGTCGCGCTACGGTCGTTCCCGTGATAGTAACACATAGAGGTTCAACACTACATAGCCCGTTATCAGTAAACGCCCCTTTACCGAAGACATTGAGCTCTTTTCGGCACCAGTAAGTTTCAAGATGCCGCGCTGCAAAGCCCGACGACACAAATGACCCTATTAAGCATTTGGCACGTTTTAAATGTTAAATCAATTTGCACTTGGTCACGAACTAAATCACATGTCGTGCCTTCCCCATCACTTTAAAGGGGGCTGCTCACGTGTGGTTTGAGCACGTAATGCCCAAATCCATCTCATGCTGGGCACAGCTCTGCGTACCAAGTTACTCATAGCCACGTACAACGGAAGAACTCGACAACACTTTTTTGCATAGTTCAAGGATCCAAAGAGTCTTTCAAGTCCTACTATGCCCGCTTAAATGCAAATACAGAGAAGCTCCTCATAATCCCATTTTCTGCCATGGCTAGAGAAGTCCATATAGGCACTCCCTCACGTTTTTACTTAATAAACGTCCCCCAGAAGACCTAGCAGACTTCCTCAACAAGGTTGAGAATTATTTACAATTAGAAGAAGTTGTTATCTCCCCCAATAATGAGGCATGCATCAGGCGGAAGAGGCGAGATCAATCTGAGCCCCACGCTAGGGAGAATGAACAAAAGCACTCCAAAAGACGGAGGAAACTAGGGCCTTTCACGCCCATGAATGCATTTCGCGAGTATATCTTGAACCAAAATAAGGCAAAGACATTCTCCGATTACCAGGGCCAATGAAGACATTAGACAACAAGAGAGAGACCCAACAATACTATCAATTCCACAAGGATCACGTAAATTGACAGAAGACTACAAGATCCTCATGAGGGGGATTGGAAGCCTCATATCTCGAGGTTGCTTGAAGCAGTCCATTAAATCCGGTGATCTAACCGTAAAGGTGAAAATCCTAAGAAACATGAAGAAGATCCCCAAAGGATCCTCTAGTCATCAACAATAACCTGGCGACCTAAGCTTAGGTGGATCCTCCGATAATGTAAGGAAAGCTTAAGCACAATAGGTCAACGTCACACATGGCCCTACTAAATGCCCTAAGGCCTCCTTAAAATTCGATGACTCAGACCTTAAAGTCGTACGGTTCTTACATGACAACACTCTCGTTGTCACCTTGGAAATTGATGAGTACACCATCAAACGGATCTAGGTTGATATCGATTTTTCGCTGATATCGTCTTTGATGAAGCGTTCTCGCAGATGGGGAATAACAAGGTAGAGGGTGAAATATGTCTTCTCTCTCGTTCATGGATTTACTAGAGCCCTAGTTACCGTGGAAGGGGTAATTTTTATCACGATCATTGCCGAGATAGCTCCATACCAAGTCACAAATGACTGATTTTTTTATAGTTTGGGTAAAGTCCTCCTCCAATGCCATTCTTGGAAAAACAGGGCTTAACAAGCTGTAAGTTGTGGCTTCCGCTCTTCATTTAGCTTTGAAATTCCTTACACCCACAGGAACCACTGTCGTCTGAGGTAACCAAGCCATAGCTCAAAAGTGTTGCATAACATCATGCAATGGTGGAGAGTGCCTAGCTATTGAATACCACAGAGATAAAAACATGCTACAACGAGCCAAATCAGCAGAAGAGTTTATTTATGTGTCCTTGGAGAAAAGAAACCCAGAGCTCTACTCATGGATTAGCTCTTTATTAGAGTCACCCCTCCAGGACGATTCTTTCCTTAGTGCCAATGTCGTCCTCTTTGCATGAAGTGTATCAGGTATACCAGGCATCGACCATTCAGTGATTACTCATCGACTTTGTGTCGACCCCAAGCATGAACCGACCAAGCAGAAGAAGCGTGCCTTCTCGTCAGAGCGCCAAGTCATCATCAAGGAAGAGGTGAACAAGCTCCTTATTGTAGGCTTTATTTATGAGATAGACTGTGCAGACTAGATCGCGAACCTTGTAATGGTTCCCAAGCCCAACGATAAGTGGGGCATTTGTATTGACTTTACTGGTCTTACTAAAGCCTGCCCTAAAATAGCTACCCCATTCATCGCATCAATATTTTGATCGATGCCACATCTAGTCATTCACCGCATCAATCTTTTGATTGATGAGATTCTGAAGATGATATTCATAACCGACTAAGGCTTTCTACTATAAAGTTATGCCCTTTAGCCTCAAGAATGCCCGAGCCACCTACTAATGTCTGGTGTACAACATTTCCTTGAGAGGCAGAAACATGTACGTCTACATTGGTGATATGTTGATCAAAAGCCTTAAAGCCAAAGACCATATATACTATCTCCGTGATTGCCTCGTTCTCCTACAAAACTACCAGATGCGCCTTAATCCAGCCAAAAGCACATTTGGAGTCTCTTCTGGCATTATTTTAGGCTTCATGGTCTCTTATGTAAGCATTTGAAGCCAATCATGAAAACATTAAGTCCACAAAAAGATGCTTCCCTTCTTTAAAGCTTTGAAGGGATTTGAGATGTTTGAGTGGACGTCTGAGTACCAAACATCCTTTGACACTCTGAAAGCTCACCTAATAGAGCCTCTGCACTTATCCAAGGCAAATATAAGGAAGAATTAATGCTCTAATTTGCCATAGTTGACTCTGCTATGAGCATCATACTTATTCATGAGGAAGATGGGTTCCAGCGCCCCATTTACTATGTTAGCAAAGTTCTCTAAGGGGCCATGCTATCCCAACACGGGGAAACTCGCCTTCGCACTATTGATAGTTATGCAGAAGCTGTAGCCCTATTTTCAATCGCACTTCATCATTGTGCTCACCAACACATTTCGTCAAATTTTGCACAAATTTGGCTTGTCCAAATGATTGGAGGCTTGGTCGGTCAAACTACGTGAGTTTGATATCCAGGACAAGCCTCGCTCTTCTCTTAAAGGGAAGGCCCTTGCAAAAATGAGAAGAAACATGTACTATTATTAAGTTTGAAAATGTTGCCGGAGGTAGATGGCTGTCACTGCCAAAGATTACGGGCGGTGGCCGAGAGTAGCCAGAGGTGCCCAACTTTGATCGATGATTGGCAACGAAAGCCAATAGTCTCCAGCAGTGGTTGCCATTGGTCATTGCTGGCTGTGGCTTGTGTGTGAGTGGGAGCGAAATGAGAAGAAACATGTACTATTATTAAGTTTGAAAATGTTTTTGGGTTAAGGTGGGATGAGAAAAATTCATAAGTCCCAAATGGTTGAATCTTTGGTTACCGCATCTCCATTTATCCAAATTCATTAGGACTACACCACATAAGTACAACACGAGACAAAACACGACGAGAATCCAATTAGACGCCCAAATCGTCATCTGTACTTGTTTCTTTTATGATACTCAAAATGCCTTTGTAGTTTTCACCGAGTTGGGTGCTTCAGTCGGCAAAGTGGCCAAGTAACGGGCCAAAATCACAAAACCGAGTTAACGCGGATGAAATTTGGAACTCTGGATTGCAATTTAATAAGGGCTCTGAAAACGTAAGTTAGGGATTTGAACATTGTGTGAGTAAAGAAGTGCAAAAGCAATATTTAATGGCTGGGTTTCCGTAACTTTAACAGCACATCACCCAGTTGACTGGGCTTTTTAGCTGGGATTTCTACCCTTCTAAGCTCCAGTACCCAACCGACCAAACCAACAGACAAAAGAAAAACAAAGTACTCCTCCTACTTATTAAGTGCCAAACCAAAGATCTCATTGAGTGACCACATTGCCCTTCTACTAGCAAATGCATGTCTTGTTTCATAAATTCGTGAGTGGCAAATTTACTGATATTTCCGGCGCTCAATGCTTTACTTTGTTTTAGCACGTGCAGAAAAAAAAGTCGTAAAATAGTTATCTCGTTTTGTGCAAGTAGAATCTTTAGAATCGATCTTAAGTAATCTCATGCAATTGGTAATTTAAATTTTGTCCATGGAAGGCCTATGTCTAGTCATTTATGAGCACAAAATAAACAGTTATTTACGCTTGTATGAAAAGCAGATATATCTCTAAGAAAAATTCTGAATTTATTCATCGTATATCTTTGAATTCATATGTTAAGAATTTCCTCCCATTTTAAGAAATGGTTAATGATGCAAAATGGTGTTTTAATTAAATTCTTGATCACTAATCCATTAAATTCTTTATCACTATTTCATTAATTTCCTTCCCAATATCATAATTGTGCAGAAGCATATAGTTAAATATTGCTAGTAGCAAAATGAAAACACAATTGTTGAGGAAAGCTATAAGATATGCATGACAGGAAGCTTTATTTCTTTTCCTTAGCGTTATTTTGATGCAAAGCATTTCTCTTTAGACTAATACTAATAGTTTGAAATCACTTCGGAGCAAAAAAAATTTCATTACCGTTATATATCTTCTCACACACTTATATTTCTCCTTACCATAATACGGGTAAATATAGCAGGATTCGTTAATATTTAGAACCGTTAGATGAGAAGAAACTGATGTGATAGACAGAGAAACTAAATGAGACACATAGAGCTATTATACTATTAGCCTAACAATCTTAAATGGTCAAAATTATTGGTGCTGGATCGTCCGATATTTTTTTACATAAGAGGAGAAAGGGATCAGAAAATAGGCGGTCTAAGGATATATAGAAAATTGAATTGATTTAAAAAATCATTACTTTTTTTGGTCTTAATATTCGTGCCCCACTAGCAATCACGAGTGGTATTTAACTAGTGCACTATTAACGAGCTTCGTAATGCGTTATATAAAATTTTGACCTTCTAAGTTGGAATAGATTGTCAATTAATGTAAAATATTCAAAAAATCAACTCTCTTTTCTAAATTTTTTAAAACTAGGATACTATAATATCATATATTTTAAACACATAATCAGTAAAACTTCAACACATTTGAATAAATTAGCATATCCTTCTTTCTTGGATATCCTTCTTACTCAACATAATTACAAGCTTTAAACTATATTATATAATTTTTTTGACCGTCTAACTTGGGATAGGTTGCCAATTAAATCAATTCTCTTTTCTACATATTTTGAAAAGGAAAAAATTTGGCTGCTACCCCGGTTGGAGGAATCTTCTTCCTACCCCCTATATAGCGACAATCAATCATCTTTAACTGTTTCTAGTGACTTTCATTTAGTGACGCTAAAAAAGTGCTGCTAATAATTGTCGCTGAAAGTGTTAGAAGAAAAACTACCTAGAAACATTTAGCGACTATTAACTGTCACTATACACGGGGTTGGATGAAGATTCCTACAACCCGAATAATAGTCAAAGTTTATTCTTTTGAAAAACAATACATAAGATACTGTTGATTAATATCAAACAACATAAAATAAACTGAAATATATGAATGATTAGCATATCTTCTTTTCTGGATATCCTTTTTGCTCAACATTAATTAGAAGCTTTTTTTAATTTGAATTAAAGATGCAAATGCTTATTAGCAAGTAAAAAAGATTTTAAAGCTGACAAAACGTACCGTGTTGAAACTTTTTGGTTATGAAACTTCGCTCTACAGTACTCGCACTCCTAAATACCTGCTGATCTACCCACTCCCAAGCTCTTGTACCCACTCTCTCGAAAACGTGAGTTAAAATAGACGGATATTAAATATTTTTGAACTGAAATAACACGTATGGGTAAATACACATTTAAGGAATCCTTAACTCACCTTTTGTTATTGGTAATTGATTTATTTAGATTTTGTATGGTTACATGTGCCAAAAAATCTTATTTTATTTACTAATTTTTTCAAAGTACAATTATTACTCGAAATCTGCAAATTGAAAACAAATCACACTCTTTGGGAAACAAAATCATTTCACCTTTTTAAATCAAAAGGGCCAATTTGAGAAATCCAAATAACCCCTTTGGTTTTCTGGTAATTCTGTCCCTAATAGAGCCAAGAGAAAGCATATAAACAGTTTCTATTTTCTGTTGTTGTTTGCAGTAGTTCTTCCTTTCTTCATACTCATTAATGGAGGGAACTCAGCTTTACAAACTCCCATCAAAGCACCAGTACTGAGAAACCGAGAAACCAACAAAGCTACGACCTAAACGAAGCCCTTTTTCTACTTCTGGCGCCATTTGCAAACAAACCCATCTTTCAAAATCGCCTCCTTTCTCTCTCCACTTTAAGTTTCTCTCTCTAGACCATAAACACCTTACTTTCTCTCTCTCTTAAACGCTTGACCAAGAAAAGAGGGTTTGAAATGGAAGAAAAGGAGAGTACGGAATCTGGGTCACTTGGAAACCATTCGGTCCACTCGGAGACCGACTCACCACCCGTCAGCGGCGGTGCCACCGCCACCGCCACCGCTGCCGCGGGCGGGGGCGGTGGGGTGGTGGTGCCACAAGTGGTGAACACGAACTTGGCTGTTAGTTCTGGTGGTGGGAATGCTGATTCCACGGGGAAAAAGAAGAGGGGGAGGCCAAGGAAGTATGATGCAGACGGGAACCTGACAGCGCCTTACTTAAATAAAGTGGCGTCGCCGCCGCCGGGGTTTTATTTGACACATTCGCCGGACTTTTCCTCGAAGAGAGGCCGCGGCCGGCCGCCGGGTTCCGGTAACTGGCAATTGCTTGCTTCTTTAGGTGAGCCACAGTTTCAGTTTTTTGTTGTTTCCTATGTTGCCTTTTTTTTTTTATATATTATTATATAATTAAATGTTTTAGCTCAACAAATCAGTTTACGATTTGGTGCAAATTGGGTGCTTTTGTCTTTAGTCATTTATCCTTTAGGTTGGTGGGGAGAAGTTGAGGAAGATCAATTGAGGATTTGATTCGGGAAAAAAGGGACAAAAAAGAAAAAACAAATTGGGGAAAAAGGATTTATTCCGTATGTGCAAATGATTTTTGACATTATTTTGTTGGTATAACATTTAAAGTTTCAAATTGACTTGGGTTGAAGGGAACAAGAAAAATTGGAGATTTATTCCCTTTTTGTCACCGCAAACATTGACGTTCTCTTTTTTCTTTTTGTTTCTGTGTGTTTTGTGTGTGTGTGTGTGTGTGTATTTTTATTCCGGTTGTTTGGAGTCAATTGACTTGCTGTGAGACTTTGATCTGTGAAGGTGAGTTGTTTGCCAATACAGCCGGAGGGGATTTTACGCCGCATGTGATCAATGTAGCTACAGGAGAGGTAATGATTAGATTATGGTAAATAATTTGAAGAAGAAATAATACTTTGAGGACATTTTTCTGCAGATCTATAGTTATTTTGTCACCCTTAAGTGATTTTTCTTGTAATACGCAGGATGTTGCAGCAAAGATCTTTTCGCTTTCTCACAAGGGTCCTCGAGGGATTTGCATTCTTGCGGCCAATGGTGCTGTTTCAAATGTCACAATTCGACAGCCAGGTTCTTCGGGTGGTATTTTGACATATGAGGCACGACCTTAGTCTTGCTTTATTTTTCGTTTAGTTACATTTTTGACACTTCTTCTTCCAAGAGAATGCTGCGTGCAAATTGAGTTATCCCATTAGTTAAATGGTTTGTGGAGTTGAGTCTCAGTGCAAAGATAGTTTTCAATTCTAATACTGTTTGTTTTCATGCGTAAGAAATTTTTTAATTCTGAGTTTTAGCTTTTTGAGCATTTGGTTATGGACGTTCAAGGTCCTTAGTTTATCTGGAAATGATTTTGAGACATGATTGTAAGAGAGGCTTTTATCTAGTTGAACCAAAAAAAATAAAATATTCTTGTTCTGTTTTACCGGTAGTCATTACCCCACTTCCTTCTGCTTCTGATTTGTGGCTTTTTAACACCTTCCATGCCCTCCCAAACCTTGCTCAGATAAATTGCAGGAAATTGTTCTGAATAAAACCAAGTACTCTGGTGATGCGAGGATTTTTAAGTTTAGTCTTCAGTTTAATATAAAGTTGTAAATGCCGTGAGCCTAAGGGCATCTCGTATACATTAGAATGTTTTGTGAGAGACTGAGACGCACATAAATCGACTTAGCTTTCATTTTAGGCAGTCCTTGCTGCATCTCACTTTGGAAATGGGTAGTGTGAAGAAACCTGATTAAACCTGATTCTATACATCTAATGTCATTTGCTTCTCATGGCCTGCATTTTTTCATTTGAAAAATTAGCTTTAATAGATTACTATAATGACATATCATCTTAGATTGAGTTTTTACCCAGTTCTCTATTTTGTTTTAATACTTAATTTCATGCAGGGTCGATTCGAGATTTTGTCACTATCAGGGTCATTCACAGTTTCTGAAAATGGTGGCATTAAATGTAGGAGTGGCGGTTTAAGTGTCTCATTGGCTGGCCCTGATGGTCGTGTGGTTGGTGGTGGCGTTGCTGGTTTATTACTGGCCGCTAGCCCTATCCAAGTAAGGACCTCTTCCGTTGTTTCTATTTATCTGGAATTACTCATGAATCTTAGCTTCAAATCATGTGTCGGGCACGACAGGATCCTATATGTATACATTCTGTCTTCTTTTTTGTGAACCATTTTCTCCAGTTAGTTTGATGATGGACTCATATTAGCACTTCGATGATTGCACAAGAGGATAAATTCTTGGCTTCCAAACCTTGCTTATCGGATACAATGTTCCTCGATGTAGATTTAGGATATACCAAAATACATAGTCTCCACGGCTTCTTCCTTTTTCAATCATGGAACGTCAGCGAAGTGCATCGTTGGGCTATTTGTGTCAGTCAGATAGAAGGATATGTGGTGAGAGGATGACTTGAACGTTGTGGACCGAAACCCAAAACCAATCTCTCCAATTCCATTTCACAATGCTACAGCATTTTGTCAAACTGCTAGATCCATGCATGTGGAAATGTACAACCTCCGCAAGCCCACCTGCCTCCATTCTTGTAGCGTCCATGCTAATGCGTGATAAAATTTTCATGCATATAGCCAAGGGTTGGAGAGTCCTTGAGAAACCACCACAAACCCCATGAGGAGAATATATATCACTCCGATGAATCGGTGGCAATAGTGGGATATTATGAGCATGCAGTTTCATTACAAAACAGTGGTGGTAAGCACTGTAATGTAACAGTGGCGTTCTAAGCACTGTAATGATTGTTTTGTCCATTAGCAGGTGAACCTTAGTTGCACAAAGCTCGTCAGGGAGCAGAACTAGTGGGATGCAAGGTTCTGGAGTGGGGAGCGAGAGCGGGTGCGAGTTCTGGAAGCGAGGTTCCGAGGTGGGAGCGTTACAAGAATTGGAGAATCCTGGAACTAAGAATTAGTGAACACCAAAGCAGCTGGTTGTACTAATGCCCTAAGCAGTTCAATTGCTGACCTCTATATACCTGCACCACTAGGTCAAGGGTTCTGGTGCATATCTTAGGTCTTTCTGGTTCTTCATCTACTAAGGTGACTTGCTCCGTTTAGACGAAAATAACCTGCATAATCTCGCCTTTCTTCAAACTTGCACACTCATTGGTTGGGACAGAGGGCATACTTGGGTAAACGTTTTTACACACATCGCCTCCCTGGTAACCATTAGTCGCAGAGAGTAAACCACAAATTGCTCGACATTGATTGCTAACCTGTAAGATTGTTAGGTGCAGTATGGTCACATGGCCATTTGATGCCAGTGAGAAGCATGAGCTTGCTACTTTGCAATTTAATGTTGTCCACAAATTATTAGAATAATTCAGATAAACTGATACCATATTGCATTGAACAACTTGTGTTGGATTCTTGGTTGATTTTACAGATTGTGGTGGGGAGCTTCATGCCAAATGGATACAAGATGCATAAGAAGAAGCACCAATATGAACCTAGAATGGCTCCTGCAAATCAGGCGGCTCCAGATGTCACAGCAGCAACACCAATCTCACAAGCAGCCCCTGTTGTCAACACCTATCCAACCCCAAAATCTCAGGTGCAAGTACAAAGTTATGGAGTACCCCATAACACCGCAGGCAACAAAGAGCAGCCAAATTCCACATCCAGTTATACTGCTGTTTGGAATGGCTTAGCACCCACGTCGAACCAGAGACCATCTCCAGACATCAATGTGTCTGCACCTGAAGAGTAGCGCTAAATTTGTGATTCATGTCCTTGATCGATATTATTAAGCTTTCAACTGGGAGATTTAGCTTTAGCTTTAGAGATCTGCAGAGGCTGACATGGTAAGTTAAGAAGCTGATTCAACTTCCTTTTCTGTTGTAACATTTATTAAAAACTCTTTAATTTTCTACATAGAGTGGTACGTATTATCTGTTTAAAATCCATGGTAGTTTTTAAAGTTTTGAGCTTGCCTATTGCCAGGCCAACGATGGGCAACTCTTAGTTGAGTCATGCGTGAGATGTCAATGAATATATTCGTCATTCTTTGCATGAAGAGATCATGAAGTGATTAAGGCATGCCTTCTTGGTAAACTAAAGGCAGCCTGAATTTCGCGATCTAAACTTAGATCAACTCTCTTCTGCCACCATCTTCTTCTTTTACGAAAATGACGTGAAGGCTGGTCCAAATGGAGCTTTTTGATGTAAGAGGGCCATGAACAAAATAAAGAAAATTAAGAAATGGTGTTTACGTTAAATTTCTGAGCAATATTTACTCGTGCATAGAGCATAGCCGACCTGAATTCATAGATCTCACCAAGGAAATTATGTCGAACATTGTTGACCTTGTATGGATGAGACAAACTGCTATTGTTTGGTGCAACGACACGTGAACAAGCTTTACCACCTTTCTTGAGCTCCTTTAAGCTTTCCCTTTCCCTTCAAGCTCCATACCCTGAATTAGTGCATTCTTTTTTTTTGGGTGAAAGTCATCTTTATTGTCGATCCACGGTTTACATTTCTAATTCTATCTCATCTCACTTAATTCTCTATAATCATTCTAAGATATCTCATCTCTTCTACCACTATGGTCTAAGATATCAAAATCCTTTCATTTATTTCCCAATAAGAGCAAAGTCTTCTGTTGATGCTGTGTCCTTTTACCTGCTTCCAGCTGCGAATGCACCATTGCAACCACTGTTTGATTAACATGAGCAGCTCATCACTAGAGTTCTGTTGTTGCTCAAATATCCTCCTATTTCTCTCAAACCAGATCATGTACATAGTCACTGCCAATCCCAACTTCCTTATCCTTGCTTGAAAGCTTTTTCCTCTGAATTCCTTGGAAGCATAGTCAAGGAAATGCTTCAAAGAATCCCTTTGAGTCTGTACCATCATTTTCCTCAGCACCTTTGTCCATACTCTTCTGGTGTAAGTACATTTCCAAAAGAGATGATCTTCATCTTCCCTATGATTATCACAGAGGGGGCATTTCTCATCCATGTTATTGTTCCATTTCACCAATTTATCTTTGGTCTTCAGTCCTCCTTTGCATAACATCCACATCATCACTGCACACTTAGGAATATTGCCTTGGAACCAAATTATTTTCCACCATGGTACCATTTCCTCTTTGGTTCTTAAGGACTGCCATGCTGAGTTAACTGAAAATATGGCTTTTTTATTCATCTTCCAAAGTATTTTTGTCTTCTTTATCTAGTTGGGGTTGACTAATGCTGCTCGTATCTTCATGCCACCCTCTAAGAGCTTGGGGACCTTGCTTGAGGTAATTTCCAGTGATCATTTTCTATTATATCACTCAATTTGCTCTGCTTGCTTAGGCCAGAGTCATATATGATTCTATTACCAAACTTTGCAACTAGGCTACCTTGAGGTAGCCAATTATCATACCAGAGCCATGTCCCTTTGCCATTCCCAATTTCATGCCATATAAACTGCTGCATTTGTCTCCTTAGCTTTACTATCTTCCTCCATGTCCAAGACATTGTAACAGGGGGTTTAAATGTCCACAAATGCTGGTTTTTGATTATGTAGGTATGGCACCATTTCACCCACAATGAGTCCTTTTTATGAGATAAGTCCCATATATGCTTATATATACCTGCTCTGTTCCATTCTCCAAGTCTTTTTATCCCCAACCCTCATTCTTGCTTAGGTAGACACATTTCCTTCCAAGCCACTTTGGCTTTAGTGCATTTTGTGTCTTTTCCATGTCAGATAAATGCCCTAATTTTATCTTCTATTTGCTTGATGATTTTCTGAGGAAGAATGAATATAGAGCACCAATACACTTGCATGCTCATTAAGACTGAGGTAGCTAGCTGAATTGTACATGCATAAGATAGGCATTTAGTAGTCCAGCTGTTGATCTTCCTTGTGAGTTTATCTATGAGGATTTGGCAATCTTTCATGTGCAATTTGGTTGAGATGAGAGGCACCCCTAAGTAGGTTATTGGAAATTGAGCACTCTTAATTCCAAGAACCTGTGATAGAGCTATCTTGTCATCTTTTTGTACCCCAGCCAAAAATATAGAGCTTTTGGTCAGATTAGGTACCAGGCCAGATAAAGTACCAAATTCCACAAGAGCACTTTTAATGTATGCTAGTGAAACTTGATCTGCAGCAGCCATGATGAATAAATCATCTGCAAAACATATGTGGTTGATTTGTAGCTCTTGGCATTTTGGATGATATTTAAAACCAGGTTTAGATGAATAATCATCTAATAGTCCAGAGAAAGCCTCCATTACCAACAAAAAGAGGTAGGGTGAAATAGGATCACCTTGCCTCAAGCCATTTGAGCTGGGAAAATAACCTTCCATTGCCCCATTTAGATTGATTGAGAACATAGCTGTAGTGACACACTTCATGACGCACTTAATGTATTCTTGGGGGAACTCAAAGACCTCCATTGCACATTGGAGGAAGTCCCATCCTACTGAATCATAGGCCTTTTGAATGTCCACCTTCATAACGCATCTAGGCTTACCCCCTTTTTGTGGTAATTCTTAACAATTTCTTGCATCAACAGGATGTTATCAGTTATGTGTCTTTTGCTTCTACATGTGTATCGGCTATGCTTCTTTTGCTTGACAAATTCTTGAATTAGTGCATTCGTCTTGGCCCTGAAATACTTCTACATTCAGCAAACAAATAATTCAATTGCTGCGCACACGCACTATTACATACATACGCATAAATTTTGTGGTTGGTTTTTATAGCTTTAGAAATTGATAACTTTCAAGGTTCACTTGTTACAAGTTTTAAGGTTCATATGGAGCAACTTTAGGGTCTTTTAAAAACTTAAGTTCGTTAGTTGTGAGTTAGTGGTGTCAAAGGGCCGGGCTTGGGCCGGTCCGGCCCGGCTAGGATCCAGTGAGCCTAAGTGAAAGCCCGGGCCATTCAGGCTTAGGGCCATGAAAAGTGGGCCGGGCCCAAGATTGGGATATCAAGGCCCTATCCAAACCCAAGCCCTAGGTTCTAACTTTAAGGCTGGACCTAGAGCCGGGCTTGGGCCCGAGCCCTTTTTTTTATTTTAAATTTCTTGTTTTGTGTTGCGAAAATATTAACTCACGAAATAAATTTTTTGATAGGCCCTCCTCTTTTTATTCGGACTTGGGACCGGCTGCTTGTAAAAACAAGCATACGAAATTACCAATTTTTTTTTATATACCATTTTTCAAAAAAAGTGAGGAAAAATTTCTAATTTTCTCAAATGCATTGTTTATTTTAGACACACTTAATTTGTTTGAAAAAAATAATACTAAAAAGTAAAAACTTGAGAAAAGGAAATTACCTAATCATCCGGAAGTGTTTCGACGTCCGAATCGCTGCTTCGCCTATCATCAATCGATTTATCTTGCTCGTGGTATTTTACATCAAGATAATCCTTTCAACATACACATAACTCGAGTGACTCGGTGTTAAGACGACTCCTCCTGTCATCCAACAACCTCCCGCTTGTTGAAAATGCCGACTCTGAAGCAACCGTGGAAACTTGCACCGGTAGTACATTCCGGGCAATTTGGGATAAAGTTTTGGGATAATTGCATAAAATACCCCTGTGGTTTGGAGTAGTTGCAAAAAGACTCCTGAAGTTACACAAGTTGCAAATGACCTCCTGTGGTATTAATTTTGTTGCAACCGTTAGAGAAATCGTCCAGATTGACGGAGCGTGATATTCACTCTCTTAAAAAATGCGTTTGATAAATTTTAATATGCTAAAAAGACTAAATTACCCTTATTTTTTTTTCTCTCCCACCCAAGTCCCATTCTCTTCTCCATTCCAGTCAAACCCTAACCCTAGCCACCACCTTACAAACCGAAACCCTAGCCGCCACCCCCACCCAGCCCCATCTACCACCACCACTGTCGATTTTGGCCACCACACAGCCCCAAAAATCCACCACGAACCCTCTCCTGCCGCCGCCGCTAGCGCCTTCGTCAACTGGAGCCAAGTGCGTCGCCACCACAGTTCCTTTCCACCGACCGCGAACTCGCGTCGCCATCCCCACCTCTTACATCGCTGCTCGCCGCGCCATCAACCTCAGCGACTTGCGCCGCCACCAAGCCTGCCATCAACCCTAGCCAATTGCCCCGCCGCTTGCCCCACTATCTTCTCTCACTTCAGAAACCCTAAATCGATCAAGCCACCATGACCTGCGTCGTTGCCCGCCGGCCCCGCCATCAACCCCATCCATTTCTGCCTACACCACCATCTTGATCCACCACCACGAGCTTAGCCCTGCCTCTTTGCCCCCTGCCAAATACCAACATTATTCAATACAAGGAAAGACCCCAGAGCTACAATTAGTTTATATATAGAGGGGCAATTTTGGCATTTTTATCATTCCGTGACGGGAATTGACAGGTGCAACATATTTGTATGTTTAGGTGTCTTCTCACAACTTGTGTAACTTCAGGGGTCTTTTTGTAACTACCCCAAACCACATGGGTATTTTATGCAATTATCCCTAAAGTTTTATACATTTTTTCATTTTTTTTCTCAAAAGTTAACAAATTAAAAAAATTCATATGCTCTTCCATTGGTAAAGAAGAATAATGATTAGTATTTGCATATAAACTAATTTCATTAAAAGAGGAACAAGTAGACAAACCTGCAGAACTAGAAGTACCGTCCATTGGTAGTTGTCTTGCCACTAGATGTTCAAAGCCAGTAAGATATGACCAGTAATATACTTCATCGCTCGATGATGTAACTCATCCACGCACGTCAGTGGAATTTTGATATAGGTTGTACAGAGTCTCAAATGTCGAGCTCACCTTCATTGTAAGGCTGGTTGTGTCATTATCCGCGTAGCACATTAGTCTTGATATTTCTACTATCGAGACTTTCGCACCATGCAACTTTAACCTATAATCCAAATAAGTGGCTACAGCAAAAATAGTAGGTAACTCTTCCCAATATTTATTAAACTTGATATCCATCCGTTCGACTATTTCCTGAAAGGGTCTTACATATCTCCATTTCGTTAACATTGTAGCCATTTTGAGAATTTCTACTACAGCGATAGGGGAGGTGGGATAGTATGTACCAGATAATAAATTGGTAGACGTGTAAAATATCTCAAAAAATTTGGATAGATGTGAAGCCATCTGCCATTCTGCGTGAGTTGACAAGCCTTGTGGGAATGTGGTTATTATGAAATGCGTTACTTCTTTGTATACGCATACATGTAAAAGCATATGATATGTGGAGTTCCACATGTGGACGACATCTGTAAGTGGTCTCTTACGAGGCAAATTATATTGAACACACAAAGCCTTAAATTGTTGTGTTCTCGGACTCCAACTATTAAAAAACGCTGCCATACACCTTATTTTGAAAAGAATATCTCCTGCAGCAGCTTAACTATCTTGAACAATTAAATTAATTATATGATAAACACATGAAACATGAAATAATTCACCAGCAAGTACAGGTTGAAGGCTTTCCTTCAAGGTTGAAATCACAACTTTATTGTTAGAAGCATGGTCAAAACTGATACTTATAATCTTGTTCTTAATTTTAAAAGTGTTACATGCATGAATTATAATAGTAGCAATGTTAGATGCATCATGCGGATAAGGAAAGAGTTCGAAAGCGATGATTCTCTTGTTCATGGTTCAATCAGAATCAATCCAATAGGCTGTCACATAAGCATAACTACAAAAAGTAAAAGGAGATTTCCAAACATCAGAAGTAAGACTAACTCTACCATCAAAATTATCAAAATAATTAATCAAGCGTGTTTTAGCAGCATTATACTGTTTAAGTGCATCAGATCTAGTTGTGTTTTTATGAGCTTTTTTGTACACTACAAGGAATAAGGCCTTTAGTGACGGGAAAATCCGTCGCTAAAAGCCATAAATACTTCGCTAATAGTTTTAGTGACGGAACTACCGTCGCTAAAAGTCCCTAGTATAAAAGCCCGTTACTAAAAGTTTTGCGACGGAATTTTAAAATCCGTCGTCTAATATTGAACTTTTTGCGACGGATTTATTTATTAATTAGCGATAGAATATCCGTCGCTAATTATATTTTACATTTTTTTTTGTGAAATTGGCGATGGAATAAATGTTTTAGCGACAGAGAGCTCCGTTGCTAAATGGGATTTTTAATGACGGAATATTTTGTCGCTAAAACGCTTATAATTAAGTGCACTTTTAGCGATGAAATTAATCCGTCGCTAAAAGTCAATTTTTTTTTAATATTTTTTTATTTTTCTATTGCCCAGACCTGTAATAAAAAATTCAATGCTCAATAACAACGCACAATCTCAATACACAAACAAATATATATAATCAATCATAAAAAATATTTATTATAAAAAAAACTCATAATGTACAAGCCGGGAACCGGATACAGCCGGTTAGGGGAGGGGAGAAGAGTACAAGCCGGGCAGGGGGACAAGCTGGGACCGGGCACGAGAAGGGGCTCATCAGGGGTTGCCGAGTCCCGGATCTGGATCCTGTTGATCCGAGGTCGTCTCGACATGTCCAGCAGGGGTGCCCTGCTGATCCTTCTCCCTGATCATCCTCAACACCACCGTAGCAATGCGCTGGATCTCCTCCTCGGCCAATGGACGTGGAGGAGCCGGTGTCTGTGGAGGGGCAACGGGGGGTGGGGACGATCCTATCACGGCACGTGCAGTCGTGCTAGGCAGGCCACGTATGCGGCCTTTCGGCCAATTGACAACGTCCGGTACATCCAGCCATCGCTTCAAAGCCTCAGTACTCGCACCCGTACTAGTGGACGCTGATGGCTGTCCGGACGGCTGCTCGGATCTCCTAAGCTGTTCATACGAGGCCTACAAGAATATTGATTTAAAGATATGTTAGTGCATTAATTAACGCAACAAACATTGAATCGAAAGACAAAAAATTAACTTAAACAAATTGACTTACATCGATCCGCCGGGCAATATCCGAAACATAGTCGCCCGCTCAGTGCGCCTCGTCCTTGTCCTTCTTCCTCACGTGCGTCTGATTATACGTCAGAGCTATGACCTCATCCTTCTCCAGATCCAGGTGCTGGACCACATTCATGTGTGGGATGATGTCGTGTGCCACCGACCCCCCCGTGTGCGTCGGATCTCTGTTTTGTCTGTTCTCAGCCCCGCTCTTACTCTTGGCGTCCCAGTCTGGATCTGTAACCCACAGATCTATCATCTACCCCCATACGGTCGGAGATATCCAATGTGGGGGATATGTCTTCATCTCCGTCATCGGGGCACCCTCGGGTAGCATCTTCTTTGCCCGGTCCCGTGTGTCGTGGAGCCATTGGCGGTAATTCTTGCCGATGTAAGCAAAGAAGGCCTGCCGCCCCAGCGCTTGCTGATCAGGCGAGTCAAACGTGAACCCCTCCTGCAAGGCATTCAATAACACATATTAATTTAAATACTAAATTCTAATTAAACAAATACTACCGCAGAAAAAAATACTTCAAAGTACCATCCACTCCTCCCATAGGGACTCCCTCGCAGTGGCATCCCAGTCCTTCCAGTACAGGCGTGGCTCAAAGAATCGGCCCTTCACAAGAACGCCGATCTTCGTCCTTGCCTGATTCTCCAGGATTCTGCCAAATAAGTAAATAAATTAATTAATACAGTTCAAATATAAATTAACACCCCAAAAATTTAAATATAATGCATGATGTGATTTTTTTTACTTACTGGCCCTCCTGGGTGAGCGTAACACTTTGTTTACGCTGGGGGGTGTCGATGCATACCCCACGTGTCGGGCCACGGTCTCGTCGAGATCTTACAAAACACAGACATTAATATAGTTCAAATATACTTTAAATATAAGGCTAGCGAAAATTGACTAAATACCGTTATCAACTATATCTGAGGTAGAACCCACGGAAGAAGGATAATCAACACGCGTGTAGGATGAATCTGCGTCGGGCTGGGGCAATTGTTGGGGCTGGGGCGACGGCTGGGGCCCCGTCTGCTGTACGCGAGCACTCTGTGCCTCGTCATCAGTGTACGTACAAAGGTTGCACGTACTTGTTCATATATCTAGAGTACTTAGCATTATCGGCAAAACTAAAATGTTGTTCATCGTGAATAACAAATTTAGCGAGACCGTCTCTTTGCTCTCGCTGATTATAAACAAATAACTTATCGTCAAAAGATAACTGCATTTGGCTAGGTTCGACGTGGCATTGTGTAGGTGCACACAGAGGGTAATGCCTATTAAGATGTCCATTACCACTGCCACATGAAAATAATTTAGCACAGTACTTACATCGAGCTCTTCGGACGCCGTCCACCATAATATAATCAAAATGATTCCAACACTCGGTTTTTTTTTTGTCTTTTGGACTTCTGGCTGACTACCGAAAGGATTGCTCGATCCTTCTCCATGATTACCGCTCATCGGGTTAAAATTCTTCCCCGAAGTAGTAGCTTCGCTAACCGAGCTGCGTCCTTGACTATAATGCAGGGTATCTTGTGTAGGCGTGTATTCAAGATTTGGAATAATTTGGTTGAACTCCTAATTGACGTGGGTATCTATCATACAACATGTACTCATTCGTGCCGGAACTACATAATCGAATAGTTATGGTGGTGCTTGGATTTGTACTTGTGGTGGCCGTGGTGGTGGTGCTTATGGTGGTGGTGGTGCTTGTGATGATGATCCATGTTTGCTCAATTTTTTTTTTAAATCGAGACATAATTGACGCTAAAATAATACTAGTAAGAGTAACTAAATACAAAGAAATAAGAGTAGTAAATAATTAAATAATAAATGTAATTAAAAATTGGAGAGAGTTAGTACTTAATAACAAATAACAATGGTGGCAAAGCTTGTAGAATTTAGTAAGAGTAACTAAATGCAAAGAAATAAGAGTAGTAAACAATTAACTAATACTTGTAATTGAAAATTGGAGAGGGTTAATAATTAATAAGAAATAATAATGGTAGCAAAGCTTGTAGAAATGTAGAATTTTAGATAAGAGAGAATAAAAAGATTGGTGTGAAAAATATGAAAGAAAGGGTGTGAATTTATAATTTTTTTAAAGTCCACAAAAGACCAAAATGCCCCTTAAAACTAGTCGTTTATAGTTGTTGGGGAGGGTAAAAGTGTAAAAAAGCATAAAAGAGTTGTTAGAAATTTGTTGGATGAAAATACCCCCCAAACTAGCCGTTATTTAGCTGTTGGGGGGGGGGGGGTACAAGTGAAATTTTACAAGGAGGAGGGGGGAATCTGGAATTTTGAAAACGAGTGGGGCAGGGCCACATTATGGCCAAAGGGCCGGGCCAGATTAGGGTCGAAAAGCGGGACAGTGGACCAGGCCACATCCCGGGCCAGCCCTAAAAAAGGGGCCAGACCCAAAAAACCGAGCCTGTTTCGGGCCATCCCCTTTTTTGGGGCCTGACCCGGGCCGGATAAAAATTGGCAAAAATCAGGCATGGCCCTAACTTTGGCCCAAAGCCCTACGGGTTAGGGCCGGGCCAGCCCGGGCCAATTTAGGGTCGGGTCGGCCCGACCCGCGGGCGGCCTGGCCCTTTTGACATCTCCAAGTTGTGTTTATACTTGTTATGTTATATTTTATGTGTTTGCTTTAAAGCACACAGGCCCACATGTTTTGTTATGTTGTATTTTATGTGTTTATTTTAAAGCACGTGGAGCTCATCTGCTCTTATTGGCAAGCTTTAGCTAAATGGCAAGTTAACCTTTTGCTCTCTACCTAAGAGTCAACATTTGGTTTCACGAAAAAGCTAACCTTCAGTACTAAGTAAATTTCAGCGCTAAGTTTTCTTTGCTGCTGAATATTCTTCACCACTAAGTTTTGTCTTCCCTTTCCTCCTATAAATAAGGCCATTCGACCATGAAAAAAACAACATACCAAGCACTCTCTCTCTTTTAGTGTTACGCTAAATCTTTTTATACAATTTATTAATTTTAGTATTCATATATATTGATATTGTGTAAGTTGTGGAAGAGGAAAGTCAAGAGGGTAGCTCATGAGACTATGTTGTAAGTGCGTCCGAACGGAGTTAGTAGTATAGACTAATCCTTGGGGGTTCCGTACTGTGAAGCCCTTCGCATCGAGACACTGATTCTGTGGGGCTCGAATCTATAGTTTGGTGAGATTGTTCCTACTTATTTTGTAGCATGTTATTATTTAATTTATATTCTAATTTTGTTAGTTTGTGTAAGAAAGTGTGATTCCATTCTAAAGAAAATATCTCACATCAAGAAGTTGGTTGGGAAAAAGGAAGGCAAGTTTCCAAATATTCCTCATCAAGAAGATTGTTGGAGCAACGAAGGGTGATCGAGTATATCCCACATTGGTTAGAGAGAGATTCAGGGTATGTCTGATTGAGCCTTAACGAGGACACCAAGGCATAAGGAGGGGATATTATAATATATTATATCATATGTGAGATAGTATGAGATTGCTCATATAAGACATTGCCTGCGATCTTCGAATTACCTATTTGCTAGCTCTTTAAGGTAATGCCCTTTGGTGAGACTGTAGATGGTTCGTTACAAATTCATGGAGCTTAGTGACAATGTTGCCAGGCTACCAAGCACAATGTTTGGTTGGGTTAACAGGAAAAACAAAAAGTGACGGGTTTTTTTTATTTAGTATTCTTGTGTTCGTAAAGTTAAGCGAAGACTAGGTCTCACCGGACGTCCCAAAATTTGATGACACATTTTTGAGCTACTAAATTAATGTGAAACTCGTGGCACTAAATCCCGTTGTATATATAACGACGTTTTTTTTTTTTTTTTTAAGGTGGATTCATATTCTCTATCGGCTAAAAAGCTTATTATTAATTACGTCCACAACATAATAGGATGACCTCCGATTAAAGAAACAAACAAAAAAAATACAAAAAGAGTAACAAGCTTGCATGAACTTTTACTTCTCATTGTACGGTGCAGTCCATACATTAAGACTTAAAAAACAAGATGTTTACAATATAAAATCAAAAGAAAGAAATAAAACAATACAAATAGTTATGGACATCAGAGGAAGAGCCCAAGCTTCAACACGTGAAGCTTGGGCTTTATCCATGAAGTGTTGTCCAAGCTTCAACGACTTGGGCTGGTTATGAAAGACGGCTGAAGGACGACAGAAAAGGGCACATGTCAACACGTGATAAACCTTGAACATATGAGCCTTATCAATATTTTGTCTTTCATATTTGGGCTAATTACAGCAGTATCCCTGAGGTTAGGTGAAATTACAGGCGTGTCCATTAGTTTGGACAAATTACACTTATATCCGTTAACTAAACAGAATCTTAAAAAAACATAACAGTTTTAACAAAATGACTTTATTACCCTTATGTTGGAAAGTTAATTTTTTTTCAAATGCCATTACCTTTTTTTAAAAAGAAAACCCTAATTTTTAAATCTGAACTTTACTTTTTTTTCTCTCTCTCTCTCTCTCTCTTCCCCCACCCTTCCCCACCCACTTCGCCGCCACCCTCCCCCCCACCCCACCCACTGGCCACCAAGATTTTTGTCCGCCCAGTTGCCTACAACGGTGGCTGGCCATCTACCTTGCCCACGCAAAACAGTGGGTACAACAGGGGAAGAACGCCATGGGAGATAAAGGAAGGTGAAGGAGAGTACAAGATGATGTTTGCACATGCCTGGTATGACCAAAGATGATGTTGAAGTCTATGTGTACACACAAATTTCGTGTCTAAAACTGCAAGACAAGAAATAATGCACAAACTACAATTTAAAGATATATATTGTTTAAAACTAAGGGTTACACCACTCTCTAATTTAATCAGAAAATAAATATGAGTCCTCTGATTCAATCTCCGCTTTTGGTCACGATCCAAGGGCTAGAATAGCTTGTTCTTGAACCGTTACGTTGAATTCTCTTTTGAAGGCGATTCTTGACTTGCAGAATCTCCACGGTTGAAACTGAATTTCTCTTTGATGTTGAGGATCAAAGAGTGATGAATCTTTAACGTCGAGAATGCTCGATTGAAGAACGGCACTAGATTAGTGCGTATTATTCTTCAAGTGAAGCGTAATTCTCGATATGTCGTATACTTGAGACAGAGTTCTGGCAGACCGCTGGCTTGTTTGCAGAAACTCGGTGTGTCCTTCTTCCCTACTCAAAGTCCTCTATTTATAGGTAAAGAGGTGTGATTAAATTTAGAAAACCCATAATTTAGGGCTTTGTCTGTTAATGAAAGGGATTTTGTCCCCCTTAATTACATGATCTTGATTAATTAAATGGATTTAGTTCCATTTAATTTCTTTTCGTCAAACCTGACATAATTGAACTTTCTGGTAGAAGACCATGGGCCGGACCGCATAATCTTACTTGGGCTAATTTTCTAGACTTAATCTTGATTTGGACCCACTACTTTTGTTTGACGCCAAGTCAGCATCTAGCCCGCATTTTTCGCAGCGTTGAATATTTGACTAGTTTTAAAAATAATTTACCATTGTTCGGTAAAAAAAATTATTTTTAAGGGCAAATTACACTTATATCCCTGAGGTTTGGGTATAATTACAGTCAAGGACAACAAGTTTCAAAATGTAACATTCCATGACCAACAACTTTTAAAATGTATCAGCCATGTCCATCCGTTAGGGTTCCATCCAAAAATTGTACTTTTTGTATGATGTCATCGATATGTATTTTTAAAATGACGATACTACCCCTTATACTGTATATATTTAAAAATATCTGTTTATTATTATATATGATTTATTTATCAGTTTTAGTTTTAGGATATTCTTGAAACCCTAATTTACAAATTAGGATATTCTTGAAACCCTAATTTGCAAATTAGGATTTTCTTGAAACCCTAATTCGCAAATTAGGATTTTCTTGAAACCCTAATTTGCAAATTAGGGTTTCAAAAAAAACCCTAATTTGCAAATTAGGGTTTTATGTTCTATGTTATCTCTCCCTACCACCCCGTCGCCGCCACCCACCCCCCGTCCACCCCCATCGCCTCCCCCACCCTTCATTTAACCTGTGATTGCCCCCATCTTTCCCTTACTTCGTCGCTGCCTATCCCCTTACCCTACTGCCGCCCCGCCCCCTCTCTTCACCCTCAACCCCGCCCTTCGAGAAGCCGCTCCGGGCGGTGTCGTTCGACGACGTGGAGGACGAGTCCGCGATTTGTAACTGATGGACGCGAAGTTCGTCGGCGAGTGGCTGTCGAAGGTCTCTTAGCGGCTGAGATCGATCCCACTTCTTCCCACCCACTGCTGCCCACCCTTTCCCCTCACCTAGCCACCGCCATGGTGGGTTCGTACAATCGATTGGACAGATTTTGGCCCATGGTGTTTATAGAGTTTAATTGTTGGTTTAATTTGTAGATATAATTGGTTGTGGTTGGTTTTGGCTTTGGAAGATAGTGGTGTTGACTGAGTTGGTTTTGGTGGGTGGATTTTCACTTTGCTCGATGGTGGTGACGGTGGGCGTGGTGGGTTTTTGGTGATTCTGGTAATGGTTGGCAAGCGGGGTGCGGCGCCGGGGAAGGGGAGCAGGCGGGGTTTGGCGCTGGGGAAAGGAAGCAGGCGGGGTGGGTGGGTGACGGGGAAGGGCGAGGGGGATGCAGATGGGGTGGGGGGGGGAAGACAATGAAAATTAGGGTTTCATGTGGTCCCAAGGGCAAATCAGGGTTTCAACTTTTATTTAGGGGCAACTTGGTCTTTTTGTCAGAACCGTTAAGTATTTTTGTATTCCGTTTGTTAATGGACACAAGTGTTACATTTTGAAACTTTGTGTCCTCGCGTGTAATTACCCCCAAACCTCAGGGACATAGTGTAATTAGCCCTATTTTTAATGTCTACAAATTGCCCCACTTCGAGACTTGTGCGGTACTTTTTTTTTTTAACGTACGTCACAAGACTCGAAGTAAGTACTCTCCTTTTTTTTTTTTTTTAGGGGAAGCGTCAGCACGCTGGCTTGGAGCCTTGGACTTACGGCCCACCCATGGACCAAGCCTGGACTGATAAGCCTTGGGGTTAAGGCTCATCCACGGACCAGGTCGGTGTTAGCCTTTTTTTTTTTTTTTGCCGCCTAGAGGAAAAGTTTAGGGTTTTGTGCCCTCATATAAGGTGGTCCCGTCCTGCTATTGACCATTGTCTATGCTATTTGGCGGCTTGCGGACTCTTTGTCCTCGCGGTTGATTCCTTCGCTTTGACGGCTGGCAACGACTCTTGCGGCTGGCTTTTGTCTCAGTGACTTGACACGCTCATTTAACAGGTATAGCTTCTGACGGTACCCTGGCTCGCAAGTTCTTTATCTGTATTTCTTTTGTCAGAGAACATGCTTCAGTTTGCCCAATTCTTGATTTCATTCATTGCAATTTTGCTTTCATGCCGCCATCAATATACCGTTAATCTGCTCATCCTTGACTGATGTCATATATTGCAATCTCCTGCTCATTATGTTACCAAAAATCTTCTTATGCGATTTGCCAACCCAATATCCCATTACAGTAGGAAAAGAAAATCACTGATCCAGATAAAATTTGTTATCAATAACCGTGTGAATTTCATTATGTAACAACCGAATATGCTTTCGTGCCGCAATTCCATGTTTCGGATGCAACGCCGTCGGAACGCGTATGTTAGAAATTCGGAGATCATGGCATGATACTCTTGGATAAACCTAAAAAATTTGAACAGCCCTCTTACTGGACCTGATTGCACCCGCGATGTCCAAACCCAAACTTGTGTTGCAGCGCGTCGGTACCGTCTCTTCGCCGCAAGGACACGTCGTCGCTGCCGATGGCGCGCCATGGTTGCGACCGGTGGTGCGTCATGGCCGTTGGATCTCACAACCGGGTCAGGCCTGTGGCTGCCTTCCTTCGCCGCGGATGTCGTCGGTCGCCCGTTGCTGATTACCGTGGTTCCGTCGCTGGTCACTGTAGTCCCGTCACCGTCTGCTTCTTTCTTCCTGTTTTCTTCTTCTGGCATTTCTTCAGACTTTCTTCTTTCTTTGGGCTGAACACACCCACCTTTCATTACTTTGATTTCCTTTTGTTTCTTTTTCGTGGGCCCACTTGCCCTTTTCTTCTTTCTGTCTACTCTTTGGGCATAATGCCCACTTCACTGTAGCTCTCATTTTTTTTTTGTTTAATGACCATGTTTCAGTACATTAACATGGAAGCACGAGAATCCAGGGTAGTTCCATTTCTTCTAGGCAATATACCCCGGCTCTTTTTTTTTTTTTTTTGATT
Source organism: Escallonia rubra (assembly GCA_033065855.1). NCBI lineage: Eukaryota > Viridiplantae > Streptophyta > Magnoliopsida > Escalloniales > Escalloniaceae > Escallonia > Escallonia rubra. The sequence goes on from JAVXUO010000925.1 coordinate 177,435, forward strand.
AATAGCATATATGAACGTATATACTTTTCTTCCTTTCTTGTCTTGTTAGCGAACAAAAGTAATAATTTTTTTTTTTAAACAACGTTCTTGAGATTGCTCGTCCATAACTGCTAGCTTGTACCTTGACTTCTTTGAAGGACATCACACTGTTGAGATGACTCATATTTAATATACTGACAATTCTTCTCATATCTGAATTCAATGGTGCTGATAATTGTCAATTAGTTTTGTCAATAATATGCTGGACAGGACTCAGATTCTATTTTTACGTATCTACACGCCATCTGCTGACTCGACTTATGTGATCATAGCAAGCTTGCCAACTGACTCTAATAATGCGCTCGACACGTCTCGCACGTGGACTTCTCCCTTCTGTGTGAGTCCTCTGTTGACCAGCATTATGACCGCGACAGCAGCATCGCTCCATCAGCCAGCTTCAGAAATGCGCTCGACATGTCTCGCACGTGGACTTTCCCTCCTGTGTGAGTCCTCTGTTGACTAGTATTATGAATGCGACAGCAGCATCGCTCCATCAGCCAGCTTCAGAAATGCGCTCGACATGTCTCGCACGTGGACTTTCCCTCCTGTGCGAGTCCTCTGTTGACTAGCATTATGAATGCGACACCAGCATCGCTCCATCAGCCAGCTCCAAAAATGCGCTCGACATGTCTCGCACGTGGACTTTCCCTCCTGTGCGAGTCCTCTGTCGACCGGCATTCTGACCACGACAACAGCATCGCTCCATCAACCATCTCCAGAAATGCGCTCGACACGTCCCGCACGTGGACTTTCCCTCCTGTGCGAGTCCTCTGTTGACCGGCATCCTGGGCCCAACTGCAGCAAGGTTTTCCCAACTGGCTTCAGAAGTGCATTTGACATGTCTTTCTCATGAATCTTACTTGCATTATTTACTCTTTTCTCGTGCTCTTATCATGGTTATTTTCAGTCATGCAGCACGCTTCTTTGGCCATTCTATAATTTTACACACACACACACACACACACACACACACACACACATATATATATATATATATATATATATATATTGCAGACTTTACAACATGGTCTACTTCAAGGAAACTGTAACCTCTAACCGGCCGTATCTTGTGATTGTGGATGAAAAGGATGATAGCATTGATGACGGCACTCTTTTGTTGACACGACCGTCTGCCGAGGCCAGGCTTGCCAAAAAGTGGAAAAACAAATATGACCCGCCAAACTTGTCATCGTGGTCGATCAATTTGACTGAAGATGGAGGCTCGAAGATGCTCGTGCTGATATCCTCTAATCATGGGGATGTCTCTCGGTGTGATCCATATCCTTTCCTTGGACAAAGAATAATATCCAAGAAGACGACTTGGGGGACCATTTATAAAATAAGCGGCGAGTTTTTATACACCCCTTTTTATTGGGTGTGGGTGGAAGATGTCCTTGGTCGCAGCAGGGAGATTCTCATAAAAGCCCATCTTTACGATGCCGTTTATGCTTCCTTGTTCCCGTACGACCGAAATGCAAACATTTTTCGAGCGTTTTGCGAATGTTGGTGTCCCACCACTAACACGCTGCATACTGCTGTTGGAGAAATGTCCATCTCTTTATGGGACTTGTATCAACTCGCCGGACTTCCTATTTATGGAACAATCTACGAAGAAATTATGCCGAGTAGAGACGATCTTTTGGCAAAGGATGAACACGGAAATTATCTTGTCCCCGTTAGCTGTCAATATCTGTTCGCAGCGTATCATTACATTCTTCAAAACAAAGAGACGAAGCGCCAAAAGATCACCATTACAGAATGGATAAAGTTTTGGTGTAACGGGCCCCTTCGTTATCAATTCAAAAAAAATGGAAAGAACGGTCAAGGTTCCGGTTCTGCTAGCACTCCTTCGGGGACATTCACTTCTTCGCGGAGTTGGTCGGCAAAACATCACAGTGCATTCACTGACATCGGAGTGGATGATGATTGCCGCGAAGAGGTGTACCTGGCAGCTTTATTATCTTGTTGGCTATGTATCTTCTGTCTCCCAGTTAGGGAACTGCAGCAGATTCGTCCTGGCACCTTTAAAGCTGCCAGTATGATGGCCAATGGTCATATATTTGGCCTAGCTGTTCCCATCTTGACGAGCATTTACAGAGGGCTTAATGGAATTTCTGTGTCCTCACCTCCTGGAAAGAGCAGTACCAGCTTTCCGGTGCACTATGTTTACGTCTGGCTGGCACAGTATTTTAACACTCATCATTCCACAGCTAAAAGAGCCGGTCCTCCAATGGTGAAGTACTCGGGCGAAGGTTCTGCTGTCATGTACGATGAATTTGCTGCTCGTGAACATATCATGCAGGCAAAGGGCTTCGTTTGGCATTCGAATGCGATGCAAAAAGGTAAAGCCCAAACGTTCACTGACAACCGTGAGCTTTCACTCTCAAAGTTCAACTACTTCGTGAGCCTTCGTTCCAGCTATCTAACTTTGCACTGCGAAGATCTTTACGCCCTGGAGCCATATTCTCCGCATAGGTTTTCAAGGCACTTCGGGTTTCATCAGGATCTGCCCGGCGAACACGATGGGGAGATTCCTATGATCTCTTTGGATCGTCTTCACCACTTCTACCTTTTTAGCATTCGTTATAACACGAACTCTACAGTTGAGGTTCCAGCTTACTCATTAGACTTTGGGGCCCGTGTTTCTCGGCGTTATACTGAATGGTGGAGTAGAGCATATAAGGAGTATTTCTTGACCGCTCCCAAGCTGCTAGCTGACCATGCATGCGGAACTTTTTTAACTTCTGAACCTCAGGGACATGATGGTGTGCCCAAAATTGGCAGCAGCTCTTTGTCACGTAAGCGTCCTCAATTGGCCAACGAGGGCGATGGTGGTTCAGACAGACCTGCCGAGCATATGACCGCCTACAGGCCTGATGGAGAGGACAGCGATGCACCCCCTCGTCGAAGGCGTTTGAGAAAGATGGGTGAAACCTCCGTCCAACCAGAAACGTTGATTTGTAGGGAAATAATGCATAGTTGTGACGATGCCCAGATAGCTGCCTTTGACAGAATACCCGTTCCTATGGATCCCGTAATGACTGTGGATTCTTCGCTGCATAAATTTTTTGATGATGTTCCAAGTTCATCGCAGCCTATTGAGGGCATACATGTACAACTCTTGATAAGACAAACGTATAGATTTTGTTCTCATCATGTCTTTATTTGCCTTTTTTTTTATCTACAGTTGGAGTGTGCTGGTTTTGACGACGGGAATGACATCACTTACGAGGGTAGTGACGATTCAGTGGAGGGACTATGCTCCTTCGATCACGTGATAAAGGGAGCTCCGATGTCGTCACACTCTCTTGTTCAAAATGCCCCGTCGTGTGCAGCTCAGTCAGGTCCCGGAAGTGCATCACTTACCTCTGTGTCAACATCAGCTAAGCTCGCAACTTCTGATGGAATAGTAAAATTTGGACATCAAGTCGGAACAAGTTCGCCCGCGCTCCCTACTCATCAGCCTGGCAGGCAACGTTGCAGTCAACCTGCATTTGTAGCAACACTTGCTTTTAGTGTTGGAGTGATTTATTCAGAAGCGCATCGCAAGGCTGCCTACCAAATGGGTGAACGTGTAAAGGAACAGTTCGTTAAAGCGTCTCCCGAGCAGCTATTGAGTCATGAGGAGAAGTTCAACCAAATTTTTGAAGTGATTAAAACGGATGGGGTGGATCCGTCTCCACTACAGAAGCGAGTTGAAGCCTTTATGACTCATGTTAGAACGTATCAGGAATTACAGTCGCAGCATGCTGGGGTACTGACTTCCTTTGCACTTGCCGAACGATTGGCCGACGTTGAAGGTCGCATCAATGAGGCTACTTCTGTTGAAAAAGAAAGAGTTAGCTGCAGTCAGACTCTTCGAGACCAGCTGTCACGAGTGGAGTCGAAACATGAGGCTTTGAGGCGAGAGTTGGTGCAGCTAGAGTCAGAAGCAGGAAAACTTCGGTTCGAGATAACTCAAGTTGACGAGGAGATACGTGGGAGTCAGATGGCCATTGCTAAGCTGAAGGAAGATCACATGGTTGTTCAGCAGACTCCTATTGTTAGTGCTGATGATGCTGCTAAACTTGAAGCATTACGACAGGTACTCGAGGATGAGCGTAAGGAGATCTCCGAACTAGGCTGGATGTGATGATCTATAGTTTTTTTTTTCAACATGTTGAGATCAAGCATATTGAATGTAAGGAAGACGAATATCTAGCAACAATGGTTTTCCTTATTTGTAAATTTTCTTTATGTTCGTTTGACTAGGCTCAAAAAATTTTCGAGTGGCCTACGTACCCAAGAAGGGATCAAGTCATAACGTAGTTCAAGTACAATAGAAATGATTTTTTTTATTTGGGCCGTTCACAGTTTTAGCTCGTGCGGGCCAGGAGCATTGGCGGCTTCAAGGGTAGTACTGCTTCAAGAACTTCCCGTTTATGGGTCCCACTCGTAGACCGTCTTGATCAACTATCTTGTAAGCTCCATTGGTGTAGACTTCCTTTACCACGTAAGGTCCATCCCATTTTGAGGCGAATTTGTTCCCTGTGCGATGGGTGATGATGATGGGTCTCCGGACAGCCAAGACCAAGTCGCCGACAGTAAAAGATCGTGGCCTAACTCTTTTGTTGAAGGCCCTTGAGAGTCTGGCTTGATAGCACTCCAAGCGTTGCTGCGCTTCAAGTCTTTTTTCATCGAGTGCTTCCAATTCTTCAAGGCGGAGTCGTGCATTGTCTTCATTTGTCAAACCCTCGTGGATTGCGATCCTTAACGAAGGAATCTGCTGTTCAAACGGCAAGACAGCTTCGACACCATAGACAAGGGAGTACGGAGTTGCTTGAGTGGGAGTACGATATGTTGTTCGGTACGCCCATAAGGCTTCTCCAATTTTCTCATGCCAATCCTTTTTAGACTTGGCCACGACCTTTTTGAGCAAGTTACACAAGGTCTTGTTGAATGCCTCCGCAAGGCCATTAGCTGGAGCGTTATACATCGAGGAGTTATGCTGCTTGAAACCAAACTTCGTGCAGAGTTGATCCATCAAGGTATTATAGAAAGGCTTTCCATTGTCTGTGATGATGTAACGAGGCACCCCATATCGAAAGATGAGGTTACTTTTGATAAAGTTCACCACCGTCTCTTTTTTCACTTCTTTAAGCGGAACTGCTTCTGCCCACTTGGAGAAGTAATCTGTCGCGGCCAGGATGTATAAGTGACTTCCAGATGACTTTGGAAGAGGGCCAACTACGTCTAGTCCCCATGCATCAAAGGGCCAAGAGGCAACTGTAGGATGCAATGGTTCTGGAGGTTGATGGATGAAGTTTGCATGAAACTGGCAAGCTTGACATCTTTTTGCATAGTCCAAGCAGTCTTTGACCATAGCCGGCCAGTAGTAGCCCATCCTCTTGATTCGAAAGTGAAGCTTCGGTCCTGATTGATGAGCACCACATACACCCGAATGAGCTTCGTCCATGGCTTGAGCAGCTTCCTCTTCTCCTAAGCAACGTAGAAACAATCCTTCATAGGAGCGACGAAACAGAGTATCCTTATAGTAGATGAACCTTGGTGCTCTCCTTCGGATTTCGGTCTTATGCCTTATGTCTTCAGGCAGTCTTCCATGTTCGAGATAGTCGATGAGGGGTTGCCTCCAATCTTCAGCTTCGACGACTCGGACCGAGATAGCATCAGTCTCTTCAATTCGGCAGTCAAGCAGTTCGGGCAAGACCCATTGTTGACAAACCGGGATATCAACTTTATCTTCACCTCGTAGTGCCAAAGTTGTTGCCAGGTTAGCCAAGGCATCCGCCATACGGTTTTCCTCCCTTGGGACATGTTCAAGTTCCACACTGTCAAATTTATTTATCAAAATAGTGGCATAGCAAAAGTATGGAACAAGATCTTCCTTCTTGACTTCATACTCCCTAAGAAGCTGGTTGATGACTAGCTTGGAGTCGCCGCTAACTGCAAGGCTCGAAATTCCCAGTTCTAATGCCATTTGGAGACCAATGATAAGGGCCTGATATTCGGCGACATTATTTGAGCATTTTTTGCCAAGCGTGAATGCGTATGGTAAGACTTGTCGCTGTGATGAGACAAAGACTACTCCGGCGCCTGCCCCATCCGACCGTGCTGCTCCATCGAAGAACATCATCCAAGGTTGGAAGGTTTCAACAAAGAACACTTCTTCGTCAGGGAAGTCTTCAGAAATCTCCCAATCTGCCGGGATAGGATGGTCTGCGAGGAAGTCTGCAAGGGCTTGCCCTTTGATTGCTGTCCTCGGAACGTATACAATTTCAAACTCATTAAAGAGTATTGACCATCTCGCTAAACGCCCTGATAGGACTGTCTTGGCCATGACATATCTTAAAGGATCTGCTTTTGAAATTAAATGCACTGTGTATGCCAAAAAATAATGCCTCAGTTTTTGCGATGCAAAAACCAATGCTAGGCACGTTTTCTCGATCGGGTTGTACTTGAGTTCTGTTTCCGTCAACCTACGACTCAAGTAATACAATGCCTTCTCCTTTTTATCCTGGTCATCTTGTGCCAGCATCGCACCTAGGGATTCTTCTTGGGCCGCAATGTAAAGGATCAACGGCTTTCCAAGCGTTGGGGCTCCCAAAACTGGAGGGCTAAGAAGGTACTTCTTGATCCTGTCGAATGCATTCTGGCAAGCTTGATCCCATTCGAAAGACGTATCTTTCTTCATGAGACGATTGAAAGGCTGACAACGACCTGCTAGATTTGAGATGAATCGCCTGATGTACGAGAGTGATCCTTGAAGACTTCGAAGTTCTCGCAAATTTTTTGGCGGAGGCATCTTTTGTATTGCCTCGATTTTAGATTGATCAACTTCGATGCCTCGGTGACGGACGATGAAACCAAGGAACTTTCCGGATGAGACCCCAAACGCACACTTAAGAGGGTTCATTTTGAGTTGATGTTTCCTCAACCGGTTGAATACAATGCGTAAATTTTGCAGGTGATCTTCTCTCTTCTTTGTTTTGACCACCAAATCGTCAACATAGCATTCCACAATTTTGTGTAGCACGTCATCGAATATTTTCTGCATGGCACGCTGATAAGTTGCCCCCGCATTCTTCAGTCCAAAAGGCATTACTCTGTAGCAGTAGATTCCTTTTGGGGTGCGGAATGCAGTTTTTTCCTCATCTTCAGGTGCCATGCGTATTTGGTTGTACCCCGCGCATCCATCCATAAAGGATAAAACCTCATGCCCAGTTGTCGCATCCACCATGAGTTCGATTATGGGTAGAGGGAAGTCGTCTTTTGGACATGCTCGATTTAAATCGCGAAAGTCTACACATACGCGTATATGCCCATTTCTCTTGCGCGCCGGCACTATACTTGAGATCCATGTGGGGTACTTTACTTCCCTGATAAACCCAGCTTCAATCAACTTGTTGATTTCAACTTCTATCTCTAAGACAACCTTTGGATGGAATGTGCGTTGAGCTTGCTTGACAGGGCGTACCCCACTTTTAACAGCAAGATGATGAACCGCGATCTTAGGATCAAGCCCCGGCATTTCCTTGTATGTCCACGCAAAGACATCTTTGAATTCTTTCAGCACTTCAAAATATTTTTTCTCTTCCTCGAGGTTCAGGTGAGCGCTGATGAAGATGGGCCTAGGATCTTCAGATGTTCCTAAGTTGAGTTCTTTAAGGTCGTCAACCGTAGGTTGCCCCCCGTCCTCGAGCTGGGGAGGTGCCTCCATCAGATCATCTTCGGTAGCATCTAGAGTTGCGTCTTCTTCCACTGTGACGTGATACACAGCTTCAACAACCTCCTCATCATTGACTCTCTTTTTCTCGACTTGATTTTTACCTTGGCCAGTAATGACAATGGTCCTTCTTTTAGCTTTAAGAATTCCATCATTGCTGACATCTATCTTGGTCTTTCTCTTCATTCGAGACGGAACAAGGCTTCTAGTTTCTTTATCTTCCTTGTGTCTGGCCTCCATCTCTGCTATCGCTTCAGAGTTCTTATCATCGATCTTACCAGTTGGGCCACCCAATCTTGAGAATATGGAGGCTCAGGGACGTCTTGTAGAATCTATCTTGTTCTTATTAAGGGTCGTAACCCCTAACCTCTTAAAGGCAGAAGTTCGAGAGGATTGGTCGCTCGAGCTAGTCTCGCCTTGGTTCAAACTGGGTGAGGTTTGAATACGATCAAACACCGAGGTCCGTGGCAGAGTAGCCTGTTCATCACCTGACTCATCAACTTCCTCAGCAGTGATGTACTTTATGCTAACTCTATTTTGTTTGCTTTTCAAAGGTACCCGGATAGGTCGATCGGGTTTATAACCAACACCCATCCTTGGTGGGTTGACTCGATGCCCTTGTTGTCTTAATTTCTTTTGGGTTTCGTTAAGTCCATGGACCTTTTCACCCGTTAGTTCTGGGCTAAGTTCTCCGAGCGGCGCCAGATTTTCAAAGTCATAACCCGAATTTTTAAACAGCTTTTGGGCTTTAGCATCGAAACCTTCATAAGTCTTCACAGAGGGTGGATGTGGATGCTTGGCCATGCCTCGTGAAGGTTCAACAAATCCTTTAAGTGGCAGCTTGACTGTCCCAATGGTTGTAAGAGGTATGGTTAACTCTTCTTTTAGGACGTGGACATCCACCGTCTTTGGAACTCTTTCAACTTTGACCTCTTTCAGCTCGACCAGTTCAACAAAGGGTGACTGTCCCTCTGCTCTTCGAGATACTGGGACGTACCTAAAGACAGGTGACTCATTTCGTGCCTCTTCCGATGGTGGCTTCTTTTCCCCTGATACTGATCCTTTCGAGATTTCTTTAGGTTCAGGTTGCGAGGTCACCATAACTTGTTTACCTTTTTGGGGCTCGTTTTTCTTTGCAGAAGAGGTTTCCCTTGGAAGACATTCTTGGGACGTCTCGGACTCCATGTAGAACTTTGCATCTGCAAAATAAGACTCTGCTTCGGTAAATGGTCTACAGTCGCCATCAACCTTCTTTTCTCCATCCCTGTAGAATTTGAGACATTGATGAAGAGTGGACGGCACCACCCCATTCTCGTGAGCCCAAGGTCGGCCTAACAACAAGTTGTAAGATGTTTTGGAATCAATAACATGGAACAAAGTGTCTGACTTTAGCTCCCCAATAGTAAGTCCGAGACGAATCATGCCGATCGCCCTTTGCCCGCCTTGGTTGAAACCTTGTATCACCAATCGAGACTTGGAAAGTTCATCCATTGTAATTCCAATTTGTTTCATGACAAACTTTGGCATGATGTTCACTGCCGACCCTCCATCAACGAGCATCCGGTTCACCTTTCTTTCCCAGATATAACCTGACACGAAGAGAGGTCTATTGTGAGGCTTGGGACCCAACTGCAGGTCCTCGTCCGTGAAGGTGATAGATGCACAACAGGACGTACACGTCGCCGGTGTCGTCATCAGGTCATCAACCTCACGACTGGCAGAGCTGTACTTCTTAGGTTCTTCCAAAACCTTTTTCAGCACTTCGTGTGCTGATTGGGGCAGGTCAAGCATTTCTTGAAGTGTGGCCCGTGAGGTAGGCTTCGTATAAGGATTAGCGTGCTCTCGTTGTTTTCATCAATAGTCTCATCGTCCGAGTCATGTTCGTCTTCGTGCACTGAAACCATGCAGACAGTTTCGATCGCATCATCTTTCAAGTATCCACTCGGAAAAAAGTCTTCAAGCGTTATCGGCTTGGGAATCTCCTGTTGAAAACCTTCATCAACTTCCTTGCAACTCTTCTTAGCAGCGTGCCTTCTCCCCTTACGGCATTGTTGCTTGCCCTTTTTAGTTCGCCTCTTCTCTCGATGAAATAGTTCCAAAGGAGTTGCTGGTTGCTTCTTCAGTTTCCTCCGCGTGACTAGTGTCCACCCACCATCGTCCGTATCTACCAACTGGTCAGCTTGATTTGACGCGTGAGATATTTTCTGAAGGAGTTGAACTTTAACGGGGTTCCACGATCCAAACTGGATAGTCATCATCCGTGCCTCCGTTGTCAAAATATTATTTAACGTATTTGGCCCATTTGAAGGAGTCACGTCACTTGAGATGGCTGAGGCATGATTCGACTCTTCCACCCCATCAATGTCTAATTCGATCTTCCTTTTCTTGGCCAAGTTCATGATCAACTCCTTTAGTATGAAGCATTTTTCAGTCTTATGGCCAAGGATGCGGTGATACTTGCAATACCTTGGCTCGTTGACTCGCCCTGATTCCTCCGGACGCTTCGACTCTGGGAGCTCGATGATTCCCTTTTCGAGTAAAAAGTCGAGTATGCCTGGTATGTCAGAATCTGGGAAGGGGTAGACCTTTCCTTCCAACTCCTTCAATGAAGGTTGTTGCCTGGGTTTTTCTCGGAGGTGTTCTGGTGCCTTTTTCTCCTTGTGCTTGTCTTTCTTTGGAACTTTCAAAGGAGCCGTGGTAATTGCCAAGGACTCTTTCCCGGTCATTTTAGAAGACCGTTCAACCTTTTTTCCTTCCCTTGTCTCCTTACGGGGGTCAGGCAGGGGTCAGGCAATGCAGGACTGCTGCCACCATGATTGGCAATGCTGATTTCCATATCATGGGCCCGTGTTGCTAATTCTTCAAAGCTTGTTGGTCTGTTACCTTGAAGAATGTACAACAAGCCCCAGCGCATGCCTTGCATGCACATTTCTACTGCCGAAATCTCTGACAGCCTTTCTTTGCAGTCTAAGCTTAGCGAGCGCCATCTGTTAATATAGTCCACCACCGGCTCGTATTTCCACTGCCTGGTGTTTGTGAGTTCCATCATGCTAACCGAGCGTCGCGTGCTGTAAAATCGGTTCAGGAACTCACGTTCCATTGCTTCCCAACAGTCAATTGACTCGGGCTCGATGTCAGTGTACCAGTCAAACGCATTTTCTTTGAGAGACCTGACGAATTGTTTGACAAGGAGGTCTCCTTCAGTGCCTGCATTGTTGCAAGTCTCAACGAAGTGAGCAACATATTGCTTTGGATTGCCCTTCCCGTCGAACTGCTGGAACTTTGGTGGCTGATACCCTGCTGGCATCCTCATGTTGTCGATTCGCTTTGTGTAAGGTTTCGAATACATGAGGTTGTTGCGAGAAGGTCCTCCAAATTGTGCCCTGATTCTGGTCGTTATCATGTCTTGTAACTGTTGCACCGAGAGGGAGGCGACGGAGTTGGACCTGTCCTCTTTTTCGATCCCGTCAAAAGTGGACTCATCGTGACGTCCATTAGCGCCACCCTTCTTTGAGGTTTCATTGACCTCATCTCGGTTAGACTCCTCGTTGGCCTGCAACTCCAACTTGTTCATGAGAGTCGCAATTTGAAAGTCTTTCTCTTCTATAGCCTTGGTCAGCTTCTCAAAGGCCCGAGACATAGTAGCAAGTTGTTCCTCAATTGACATTGATCCGGTCATCATGACTTGCATGGTAACGGGAGGCGCAAAAGTGTGCGACTCGGAGCGCGGTGACGACACGAGGTGTTTCGGGCTTCCGGGGGAAGATCCCGATTGCGAACCGGTGCTGGAATCCGCATCTGAGGCATACTGAAATGATGGTGGAGGCATTTGGTGAAGGGTATTTTCCTCCAACTCGAGGTGGGGGACTTTTGATCCCGACACCTTGTCTTTTTTGTAACGCGAGACCACGACCTCCCTGAATTGTACGCGTGGCTTGACCGGCGGCTTAGAAACTGGTACCACCACTTGATTGGGGACAAGATTTTCATCCCTGGCCCTGCTTCGAGTCACGGGGCCGGTTGAAGTGCTGCTGCTACCGCTCCTTGCGGCGGCACTCTTCGAGGTGTTCTCTATGGCTTCCATCTGCTGCACTTTCTTTGGTGCCATTGATGTGTTGGAGGTGATCTGAAAATCTTCTTCGGAGAAAGAGATGAGAGGCGGAGTGGTCCCACCGGGCGTGCCAAAAATTTGTACACACAAATTTCGTGTCTAAAACTGCAAGACAAGAAATAATGCACAAACTACAATTTAAAGATATATATTGTTTAAAACTAAGGGTTACACCACTCTCTAATTTAATCAGAAAATAAATATGAGTCCTCTGATTCAATCTCCGCTTTTGGTCACGATCCAAGGGCTAGAATAGCTTGTTCTTGAACCGCTACGTTGAATTCTCTTTTGAAGGCGATTCTTGACTTGTAGAATCTCCGCGGTTGAAACTGAATTTCTCTTTGATGTTGAGGATCAAAGAGTGATGAATCTTTAACGTCGAGAATGCTCGATTGAAGAACGGCACTAGATTAGTGCGTATTATTCTTCAAGTGAAGCGTAATTCTCGATATGTCGTATACTTGAGACAGAGTTCTGGCAGACCGCTGGCTTGTTTGCAGAAACTCGGTGTGTCCTTCTTCCCTACCCAAAGTCCTCTATTTATAGGTAAAGAGGTGTGGTTAAATTTAGAAAACCCATAATTTAGGGCTTTGTCTGTTAATTAAAGGGATTTTGTCCCCCTTAATTACATGATCTTGATTAATTAAATGGATTTAGTTCCATTTAATTTCTTTTCGTCAAACCTGACATAATTGAACTTTCTGGTAGAAGACTATGGGCCGGACCGCATAATCTTACTTGGGCTAATTTTCTAGACTTAATCTTGATTTGGACCCATTACTTTTGTTTGACGCCAAGTCAGCATCTAGCCCGCATTTTTCGCAGCGTTGAATATTTGACTAGTTTTAAAAATAATTTACCATTGTTCGGTAAAAAAAATTATTTTTAATGTCTACACTATGTAAAGGAGAAAATGCTGGTTTTGAAAGCTGAGAAAGTGCCCAAGAAGAGGAGTGATAATGGTGACCAAGAAGAGGAAACCATCTTTTTATGTTCTGTTAAATCACAGTTAATGATCTTGTTCTTCTTTGATTCCACTTCATTGTATTGCGTTTGCCCAATCCACAGCTCCTTCAAAACTTGAAGGAATCTTTGATTCAATATTGGAAAAAGGATTCAACAACCGGTGATTTGTTCCCATCAATAAAGGGTCTGCCCCCATTGGTAATTTAGCATTTTGGCCTCTTTATCAAGTGTACTGTTGCAGTTTAGAACAAATAAGGGTTTTTCAAAACTCTAATTTTCAAATTATGGTTTGAAATATTAATTTAAAAATATACAGTACAAGGACAGTATTGTCATTTTAAAAATACGTAATGATGACACCATAAAAAACGTATACTTTCTGGACGGAACCCTAACGGATGGACACGAGTCTTACATTTTGAAATTCATTGTCCTTGACTGTAATTTCACCATAACATCAGGGATACTGCTGTAATTAGCCCTTCCTATATTTATAAAATATCTCAAATAATCTTTCATTTCATTCCAAAAATTACAACTTAGTAGACTTCTAAAACGCATGGGCCTATTTGAAAAGCCCAAATAAGAACTCCTAACAAAAAAATTCGGCCTGAATGTAAACCCAATATATATTTTCATATTGAATACTATCCTTTTTTTTCCACCCATTTTAACACATTGTCCACATTTGTTCAACAAATTACGGATCATGCCATTGTCTTATGATTTGGAACATATGCCAAGATGGCAGCTGAGAGCTTCATCTTCCTCACGTGGGTACAGCAGGTTCTGCATAATGCCAATATTCCATCTTCCTCTTCCGGTTCTAACTTTCTTTCGTGTTTGTCTTCTCGGTACACGTGCGCATGGGAAATGGATATTTGGTTTTACCCACATTCTCATCTTCATCTTCTTCGACATCAACTCATCTAGATGTTCCAGCTGCCTCTCTGTGCTTACATTCAGGGCTAACTTCATTTCCACCCGTTTTTGTGGCAGAGAGGTTCATCTTCCGCACGTGGGTGCTGCTGCATGTTTTGAACAAAGTATCTCATTTGGATTATATGCGAAGGTGGCAGAGAGCTTAATCTTTCTGACGTGGGTACGGGTGCATCTTTCTGGGCTCTGCATAATGCCACTAGAGTCTAGATGAAAGTTTCACGTCAGTACAGGTGCATGTTTCTCCCGCTTCTAACTTTTGTGTTCGTCTCCTCTGTCCTTGGTACACGGTACAGCTGCACATGGGAAATGGATATTTGGTTTTACCCACATTCTCATCTTCTTCTGCACCCATGAGATTGCTTCTCTTTCCACCCACTCGGAGAACAATTTGCTTCTCTTTCCACCCATGAGATTGCTTATAACATCATCTATGTTCTGTCTATTACTCCGGAGTAATAAACAAGCAGAACATAGTTAAGAGCCATAAACCAAAGTGGTAAGCAGAACTATATAGTATACACTCACTCCCATGCGGAAGACCATAGTCCCACTTCAAATCTTTCAAAGCAAAATTTCAGAAGTCATCAGAGAAAGGTCTCTTGGAAAATGCATACAAAACAAAGTAGACGAAACTAAAAACGATACGTAATTACACGCTCGATTTGCTTGCCCCCTTCAACTTTTTGGGCGTCCTTAACAAACTGACCACTTTCTTCTCCAAAGAGATTATAACTGTCGAATTATAGTAGGAGGCGGACAAAATTTTACATTAATACAATTTAGAACGTTTTTCAGCTTGAAATTGTCCATAAGAAGCATCAGGTGCAAATTTCTTGGAATGGTGGCGTTATCACACTTGTGCACTCTATCTACAAGGAACCCACCAAGGGCAAGCACAAGAAGCTTTTTCCTTGGACCAGGGG